>PVKM010004417.1:0-23723 GCA_004027735.1 Carollia perspicillata
AGAAAGAAAGAAAGAAAGAAAGAAAGAAAGAAAGAAAGAAAGAAAGAAAGAAAGAAAGAAAAGTTTAGAAGAATACCCCACACAACATTAACAGTGAGTATCAGATTTATTGGTGATATTTTCTGTTTTTTTTCTTCTTATATACCTATACTTGTAATTTTTCTCGATAATGATATATATTAGAAGTCTGTCCAGATTAGCTTTTCATAGTAACCATATTTCATAAAAACAACACAAAGCCCATAAGTGTCCTGTCCAAGACAAAGAAAGAGTGAGCAGTAAAACTAGGAGGAGCCGAGTCAGCCGCTTACCCAGTGAGGCAGCGAACACAACAGCTAACAGCGCTCCTTTCCTGTCCTGCGCTCACACGCACAGATTACGGAACAGCAGAATGGGCTGGACCTTCTCCAGGGAAGCATTCTTGGGATTTTCCTCACCAGCCCTGCCCCTGGACCCTCAGTGCCCAAAGTCAGACCATTATGTGGGGTATGACTGCTCCTGGCACTTTCTTTCCCTTCTGTTTTCTCTCTTATCACATCCTTCCTCTTTTTCATCAGATTATAAACTCCTTGAGGGTAGGAGCCATGTTTGCTGCATTTGTGTGCTTCCCAACACAGCGTGTGCTCACAGTGACCCCTGGAGGGAAGGCTGCTGGGTGAGTGACAGTGATGAATGAGTGAGTGAGTGTGGGAATGAATGAATGAGGCGATGGCAGAACTCTCATCAACAAACCAAGGCAGCTGGGGCAGCATTTTTCTCATGAGTTCTGGGTTGGTTCTGATTTCATTCAAAACAGCGATCCTTATCCTTATGACTTCTCTTTGATCACTCCAATTTTTATTCCTTGCACTTAGCAAGAATTATAACAAGAATTATAAATTTTGTAACTGTGTCATCTCAGTTCCATATTTTAAATATGAATATGAATCCATTTTTACCTCAGCAAAGGCAAATTTTCATCACTGCAATTTGCTTTAGCGTGGATCTCAGACGTTTTATATCCAGACAGGATACATGTATTATAAAATGATCTCGTTCTACTTTATGTCTCCAACCAGGTCTCTAGGGGAGAAGTTATAGGAGGGTCCTATTTTATGTATTAGAGATGCCTCTTTGTGTCAATAAATTTTTCATAAATCAAATTATAGTCTGAATGTCATAGGGGTGTCACTGTTCCAAAGGAACTTTTTAGAAGGGTTCTGTACAACAAGCTTTTCCTATCAGTTTACCAGACAACGTTTGTGCAGTATGTAAATTTTTCTATTTCAGATTTTCTAAAAGTGAAGCATGAGATTTTCTCAGTTATCTCATAAGTTTTAAAAAAAGTCATAAAATTATATTCACAGCTTCTGCATGTAAGGTGCTTGAATAAATCAACCCACCATGAAGACTTGGATTTCACGAGACAAATCCCTGGCTTGTGGTGACTGCCACACCTTCCTTGCTTTTATCTCCAGGCCTGAGTGCTCTTTTCTTCCGGGCCCTCCCTCCACCACAGTTTATTTCTCTCGCCTTCTGCCCTCTCTTGGAAGAGTTTCAGTTCTGCTGCTAAGCCGGCCTGAAATGCCTTTGTCGGTTTTAACTCAGGGGCCTGGCTTGGCTTTTGCAGTTGGCCCCCCTGCAAGATTCACTGTCCATTGCCTCCCTGAGAAGAGGTCTGGTGCTCAGTGTCTGGACTGTTTTCCACTGACATGGAGGTGAGAGTCTCAGCCAGGCCGGCGATGAAGGGCTTCAGGTGACAGATCTGCCTGTGCCGCCTCCAACCAGGAGCTCCTCTGGGGTTGCTGTCAGGGACTCATGCATGACGTTTTTGTTATCTAGGCAGAAAGTGTGTTTGGGTTAAACTGCCAGTGTCACTGTGTCACTGAGTTCTCTGCTGAGCCTGAGACAGGCACTCCCTATCAGTGATAGCTACAGCAGAGCGGGATCAGCTGCCTCTCCAAGCAGCCAGCTTTCTGCAGCCTGTGTTTACAGGGCATTGCAGGCAGCCAGGACTAGAATTAGCATTCTCTCTGAGCCTGCAAGGAACAAAGACTGCTCTGGAAGACGCAGGCGGAGGAGAGAGCATCACAAAACATCCCTTGACTTCAGGGATGCCTTTGCTACAGCGTGCAGTCATGCCTTAATCACTGGAGTTAAACTTGGAAACTAGACTTTGATGCAAATGTTGTTTCCATTTTTGGGAACGCATTCAGGAGGAGCTAATAAATAATCCATGAATGCTAATCTTTTTAAGTCATTTCAAAGGGATTAAGTCAGCCTGGGTAATTGTAAATGCAATGGCTCAACCCCAATTCCATTAAGATGGAAAGGTGTGAACTGATTAGACACTCAACTGCTTTTGATAGAAGTCTTAAATTCAAATGCCACATCATTTGTTTTTTCGCAAATAGAGTAATTACAATAATATTTTCTTCATTTTTAAGGTCAGATCTCTTAAAGTCTGCATGCCTGTGCCTGATTTAAATGCAGCCAGAAACACTTTCCTTGCATTCATGGATTAAATGTGCACCTAGCTTAAAGGTATCATCCACCTTCCTTTTCTCTGGAAGGGAAATAAATAAATATTCCAGGTGTCTACGAAGTTGGAGGGGAGAGTTGTAACTTTTTTTTTTCATTTCAGATATTATTGACACTGAAATTAACCAGATTTTTCACCCTAGTAACTCTTCTTGTTGAGAAAGGTAGCTTTGTTCAAAGCAAAGTTGTGTTCTTACTGCCATGGCTTCACATCTACTGTGATCTTAGTTTTCAAAACAATGAGAAAGGAAATCACTCGATTATAAAGTCAATACTTCTAATTCTTGTAGCGGCACTACCTAAAGCAAATTTTGTAAATATTTATCTCTTGTAGGGCTTGTGCTATATTAACGATTAGGTATTTTTTAGGATTTTGGTGAATACCTAAGAAGTTTCTTTTAAGAGAAAACTACACAAGATTCTATTGTTTTAAGTAGGCCTGGCATTTTAAACGAACCAGAAACAAAATTTGCAACTGATCTCTGCTTACTATAAATTAAAAGGTTTGCTTTCGCCTCCTTCCTCCTGGCTGTCAGGAGTTAGGCTCCGGAAGTGGGTCTCTGTGCAGAAGTTAAGCAACAGAGCCGGAAGCAGTCAACCCATTTGTTATAACTGGACCCCCAAACCCCCAGGTGCTCTTATGGGCTCTCAAAATACTTAAATTTCCTGCAAGCAAGCAGCTGTGTGGGTCTACTTTCAGAATTATAGCAAAACAAAAAAAAAAAGGATTAAGTACAGTTCAACAAAACCAGGTAATACTGACCAGACAGGGAACCACTGACTTCACTGGGTTGAACCTGGGCAGAGCTCTGACCAGGTTTATCTTGATTATGGGAGAGCAGCACCTTCCAAAGTATGTATCTTCAGAGTCTGGGTCCATGGCACCTAGGTGTACAGCCCTCAGGAGGAACCATTCACATTTATTTGTCATCTGTTCATGCATTAGAAAGAAAATGCAGCGGGGGAGTGAAGGATAGACTTGGAAATGTTCAAAGAGGCGAACGGGGGCTGAGCAGAGGCAGCCCAGTCACAGCTGCTGCTCCCAACACGAGGAGTGGATCTGCACTTGAGTAACCCCATCTTGGCTGGGTGACCTTGGATCCACAATTTACCTTCTCCAAGGCTCAGCTTTCTCATCTGTGAAACAGGATAATAACATTACTTCCTTCCCAAAATTGTTAGGAGAATTAAATGAGCAAATGAATGTAAAATAAAGGCAATTCACAATGTTTGATACATAGCAAGAGCTAGGTGATCAATAGTCATAGATTTGCAGACTCTCTACACATAGGCTGCAGGACGGGAGAGGATTTTAAAGGCCATCTCACGCAGCGTCTCACACACATCCCACTGGAAACCTGACTCTGTTGGTGCAGAGCTGGCATTACGGGAGACATGTTTGGAGAGCAGTGAAAAGATTCGTTTGAGGGGAGGGTTTGAAGATAACCTTGACAAAGAATTTTGAAAGTCATCATAATAAAAAATGGAGCTGCTTGAGGTAAATGTTCCTTTGTGGGACCCTCTGTGACAGTTACATGCTCTGAATGTCAATTTAGGACCTGACTTGACTGCCAGCTGTAGAACCCATAGAAAAATCACGGCAGGGGTGTGAGGTCATATGGCTTTGACCTTGTGCAGGCAGTGGGTCTAGAAGGAGAAATGAGGAAGACTCTGAAGTTTAAAGGATGAATTTACAGGGTAGAACATGAGACAGAAAGTGGGGGCTTGAGGGCTCTGTGTTTTCAGTACAAGCAGAAATTTGTGCAGGCCCTGGTGATGAGAATTTCTGCAAGGATTTTCAAGGTTGGACTGTCCTTTTAGCTTGTACTAATTTGATTGCCTCTGTCTTTGTGTTCTTCAGACCGGATAGTTGTCTCAATGTAGACTCACATAATTGTGAATTCTGTGTTCCTAGGAATGTAATATAAAGTTGCTGGTGTGTATGGAACACTCACTGTGTATGTGCCAAGTACAAAAGTAACTTATTTAGCCCTCCCAACAACCCTAAGAGGCAGATACTATCCTTATCCCCATTTCACAGATAAGGAAACTAAGACACTGAGAGGTCAAGTGGCTCTTTGAAAGCCACTCAAGGAAGTGAGAAAGTAGGGACTTGAACCCAGGCAATATGGCAGGCAGCAGAGTCCTAGGCCCTGATGCCTGGGAAGGGATGAATACTGCCCTGTTTGCCCAAGGTCATAGCTAATTGGTGATTGTGTTGGGATTCAAACCCAGCTCAGACAACAGAGCTCGGGTTCTTTCCTTCGTTCCACAGCTGACCCCAGAGACAACACTAGCAATCCCAAAACCACATTCAACCAATAAGCCAAAGGGCAACTCTTTGGAGTAAAAGTTCTCTGGGTTCAGAGAAGCAACTCTGTAGTATAACACAGGGTAACATGAAGCAAATCTTTCTCTTTGTAGATTATAAAACTTATATGAAAGAAGGCCCTTTCAAAAAAATTTATTAGATTTTAAAAAATATTATATCTATACATGTGTGGGCCCACAGATGGACATGGGCTTCTCACCAAAATGACAGGCTGCAGCTATACATAGCAGGCCATCTGATTATTGCTCATTTCGTCGATGGAAGAATCTCACAAAAACTTCATAGATTTCAGGATGCAAATCTGCAAAACTCAATAGATATAGAAGAAATTATCCGGTATCAAGAAAAGGCATCTAACCTTAAAAGATTTTTTTTTTAAAAGAAAGCAACTAACCAACAGTTAAGTGGCCACTGTCTCTTGCTGGGTTTCTCCTGGCTTTGCCCCCCGCTCCACACGTCAGTAACAGGGCCCACCTGATGAGCTGAGGGGAGGAGGGATGGCACAGTTTCCAAATGAAATCCACTGGCGGTGTATTGGTCTGCTCACATCAGTTTGCAAGGAAGGGGGAAGAGTGAAGTGACATACATCCTGTTTGCCTGAGACAACCTCATTTTACCCTTTCCCTCCTCCCGAGCACTAACAGCATGCCCTCCCTCATTCAGTGTCTGGGTTTGGATGATAAGTTATAGGGTCACCGTAGTCTAGAGCAAAGACAGTGTCTTGCTAGACCCAAGAAAGAGAGCCGGCCCACTTGCCCATACGCACAACAGCCATGGTGTGTTCCCGATCGTGCTGTCTCTGAGCAATCAAGGAAATGTCTTAGCCCTCTTACGTCACCTTGGGTCCCAGTCAGTCCTCCCCATCTTTTCCATCCCTCCTTCCCACTCCCCAAGGCTAAGACTAACTTCACTAGTCCCAGAATCTCACGCCTCCCCACTGACCTGCTCAAGGGCTGTGACACTTCTCACAGTAGCTCAAGCTTTTGTTGAGTTCCTGAATGAAGGGGAGACATTGAGGGCTCCAGGACCCCGGTAACAATGCCTGACAAGGTAAGCTGGTTCCTACAGTGAAGTGAAGCTGTGTGTGTAGAGAAGACATTCGACCCACCATTGACACCAACACACCATGCAAACAGGAAGTTATGGGCTTGGAGCCTGAGAAAAGCAAAGAACACACACATGCCCGCTCGTGCATCAGACATGCTTGTAGAATGATAGGTGCTTTATAAAAAAGTGCAGGAATGGATGTCGCTCTTAGGCTTCTCTGAGAGGCAGTGTCTGCAGCGGGGAAGACCTCCAGCCCTGGATTCTGACACATCTGAGTTTGCAAACCAGCTCAGACACGTCCTAACTAACAAAACCTGTTTTATTTTCTGTGCGATGGGAATAATAAAAGCATCAAAGCGTCATTATGAAGTTTTGAAGATTAATGTGATAATGGAGGTAAACTAACCACAGTAATTTTTCACTAAATGTTAGCTAGCATTGCTATTATCATAGATATACTGTGACAGTGTCATGATAAAGGTACACTGTGACCTTAAAAGAATATGTTGCTGGAGCATAGTATATGCTGCCTAAAGGTTAACTGTTATTGTTATTGCAATTGTTAGTTCAGCCAGTGTAGCAATTTATCACGACAATGGCAAGAAATTGCCAATCTGGTGCTTGACGGGGGGTTTGCCATCCTCTGCTGCTTCCTTGGTCTTCACTCTTGTCGGGTGGGGAGCTGTTGGGTTTTGTGAATTCCCAGTGGAGCCTCCAAGCCTCCCCACCCGAGCTGCAAATATACAAGAGGCCCCCAGTCATTGCCTTCACGGCAATTCTGTAAAATTCTCCTAGCCCGTCTTCAGCATTTTCCAGGATGACATTTAGGAGAGTTTCTAATCTAAAATGAGAGGAAAGGAAGCGGGGGAGGTAATTTAATACTAAGAAGGTTTTCCCCACTGGACATCTTTACAGCCTCATACCTAAGGAGGGTCCTTTCTGACAGCAGTATTCTATTTGTTTCATAGTTTGGTGGCGCGTACAGTAGCGTTTTTATACTGAAAAATGAAGGCTCTAAAATTAGATGGCGGCTGTAAATTTTTAATGGGTGCCTTGCACCGTTTACACTCTCACTTTACCTCCGTGCTCCACTCAGCTGGGACGGCTCAAAGCCGCCAGCAACGCCCAGCTTGACTTGCAGCCGGTTCCACCCACTGAGGAGTGGCTGCCCTTGGCGCTGACCGGCGGGCAGGACAGCAGTCTCTGTCCCTTTTCCAGGTGTCACCACCAGCTGCTTCTGCCACTGTGGAGAAGGCACACTCTCTTGGACTTCTCAGCCCCCAGCTGCCTGCTGTGTAAACCCTGGGCAGTGTCTTGACCTCCGTGAGCCCATCCCTCACCTGTAAGGAGAGAATAGCAGTGGACTCACCTCCCATGGTGGTGGGGATTAAATGAGATATTGTATAGGAAAGCTCTGGGTGTAAGAAGTAATTCCTCGTAAGTGTCCACCATGACTATTTTTTAAAGATTTTACTTATTTATTTTTAGAGAGAGGGGAAGGGAAGGAGAAAGAGAAGGAGAAAAAGATTGATGTGTGAGAAAAACATCGGTTACCTCTCACACGCCCCCAACTGGGGGCCCAGCTCGCTACCCAGCCATGTGCCCTGACCGGGAATCAAACCGGAAACCTTTTGGATCACAGACTGGTGCTCAGTCCGCTGAGCCACACCAGCCAGGACGTGTCCACCATTACTATTGAGCAGACTGGCCACATGTACCTCCATGCCAGGGGCTTTATTGTGACTATCCTGTTGAATCTTCACAACCCTGCAGGGTGGCCACAATCATCCCCATGAACGTGTGAGGGAACTGAGGTTTGGGAGTAAAGTCACTTGCTCCCAGACCCACAGCTGATGAGAACAGAACTGGAATTCCAACTTGGCCTGTCTGAGTTCAAGGTCCCCCTCTTCCTCCCACATGCTCCTCACAGAGGCCTCATAAATAATACCCTTCTCATGAGGCTCGGGGTCTGTGGACAGTGATCTTGACTTAGCTGTGGGTCCTTTCCCACAAGTAGCCCAGCAAGGCCTGCTCTGGGCTTTGCGGTTCCTCCAGAGCCATTTGTTATGCAGGACGTCAGATGTGGGGCACTCACTTACCAGCCTCGCCTGGCTTATCTGCTTTGGGGCAGGGCCTTCCTGGCTTGTGGATTTGTGACTTGGCACAACTACAGCGACCACAGTGCAGCCGCTACCTCTGCCTCAGAGCCACCCAGGCCAGGAGCCTGAGAAGAGGCGGCACAGGGCTTTGGTTTTCTTTCGAAGGCTGGGGCTACAGGGATCTGTCCCCAACTTCTCACCAGATTCTATCTAGTAAGAGCAACCATGCCTTTATTCTTTTGGTCCTCCCATTATTTCAGGATCTGAAAACTGAAGTGAGATGATTTTCCCTCTCTTATCCCTGACCCGCTCTCTATGGCCAATGGCGGTTCTAGGAATAGTCGTCCATTTGCGTTCTTCCACCTATAGATTGGCTGCTGGTAGGTTACCTGGCAGCCATTCCCCCTTCTTCTGCCCCATGTCTGGAGTTTCCTCTGGAGAGTCACGCTTCTCTTCTCTCAGCACTTGGGCTTTGGTAAGACAACCCCTTATTTCTGGCTCAGGGGTATATCATGTGACTCAGCCACACCAATCAAATCATCGCCCTCCACTGACCACAGGATGGTTCAGGACTAGACATCGGCCCACTGAGATAGAAAGAAACCCTTGCCAGGACGTCTCAAATGTCATTTTGAATTGGGTGCCATCAAGGGAGGAAATAAAGAAGGCTTTCATCCATATTTAACACTTCCTGGCATACCACGGGGTACCCCTAGAGTTACATGTCCGCCATTTTGATAAGCATGGTTTTACAGATAACTCCCAAGTCCTATGTACACCATATAAAGATCTTCACAGTTTTATATAATTCCCAACTTTTCATCCCCATCTCTGCCACACTGATTTTCTTGCCATTTTAAGAACAAATCATGCTCCTCCACTTCTCTGGATCTTTGTACAAACTGTTCCCCTTGCCTCCAATGCATTTCCCGCTTCTGTGCCTTGAAAGTTCTGCCTATGCGTCTATCTAGGCCCACATCACATGTCTCCACCTCAAGAAGCTTTTTAACTTCCCGGAGTTTTAGCTGATTTCTCCTTGGTTAGAGAACATATCTTGACCTGGGCTTGTCTGATTCTCTCCTCCTCACTGGACTGTGAGCACCCCAAGTACCTCTGTATGTCCAGAAGCTAATGATACAGGGCCTGAATAAAGGCTTATTGGATGGATGGGTGGGTGGATGGACGGACTGATGGATGGATGGATGAATGGACGAATGGATGGAAAGATGGACAGATAAACCATTGTGCTTAGAAAAAGCATCCCATGCACCTGCCACAGCATCCTGGCCTGGCTGGCCTCACTTTCACATCACAGTAACGGTGAATAACACGTAAACTGGTTCTTAAACAGGCATAATTCTATTTATTAATTGCCAACTTTATAACAATTCATTTCACTGTCCATGCCTGTTAAACTCTTGAGTGCTTAATAAGAAAAGGAAGGGCCAGCTGCTTTTTCTCTTAGTCTGCTTGCTTCCTAACAGCTGCCAGGGAGGAGTCGATTTTAGTGTTGTGGCAAAAACCAGCTAGCTGCCCACCAATCCCATATCCTTTCCTTCTTGGTCACACAGCTAGATTATATTTCCCAGCCTCCCTTGAAGTTAGGTGCAGTCACGTGACAGCATTCCAGCAAGTGGAATGTTCACATAGTGATACATGCTATTTCCAAGTCTGGCCCATGAAGACCACCTACATGAGATTCTGCATTCTCTTTGCCCAACTTCTGACTGGAAGTGGAATGCTCTTCAGTTCCTGAAGGAGGAGAGGGTAATAGTTATTCAAGATGGAGGGAGCCTGGGTCCCTGAATCACCATGTGGACAGCCTCTGCCAAATTTCCACGTCGATCTAGGTTTAAATGAGAAATATCATGTCATATTCTTAAACCCAATGATATGCTGGAACTGGCTTATTCTAGCTTATAAAACCAATTATTAAATTTTGATAAATTTTGTAAGTCAGTTGTTAAATACAGTCATTATGGAAAGTTAAACTTTATAAACTAACAAGTACATTCATTATAATTTTTTAAATGTTTTAAAAAGATTCTATTTATTTTTAGAGAGAGGAAGAAAGGGAAAAGAGAGGGAGAGAAACATCTATATGAGAGAGAAAGATTGACTGGTTGCCTCTTGCACACATCCTGACTAAGGACCAAACCCACAATTCAGGCATGTGCACTGACCAGGAATTAAACTGGAGACCTCTCACTTTGCAGGTCGACACCCAAACAACTGAGCCACACTAGTCAGAGCTAAATGCATTATAATTTTAAAAAGTAATAATATTCAAAACTCCTTCTGGCCTAATAATTTTACCATATTTAACTGTTATGCACTGTTATTGAGGATATTTTTGTGAAATATTGTGTAATCAGTGTTACAAACACCTGTTCCCAACTCTGAATTCAGTGATGTCACATTGTAGCTTGAAATCAGCCATAGTGTCAGTATTTACACCATGGAAATTGGCAAACACTATAAACCAGGATTCCCTCTACCCCTACTGTAAAAGGTTAAACAATTACCAGTATACCATTCTAAGGTTTATCTCTTCTTTTTCTTTTTTTTTAAATTATATTTTATTGATTATGCTATTACAGTTGTCCATTTTCCCCCTTTGTCCCCCTTCACTCGGCTTCCTCGCTCCCTCAGGCAATCTCCACCCCATTGTCTGTGTCCATGGGTCATTTGTAAGTTCTTTGGCTACTTTATTTCCTATGCTGCACTTTATACCCCCATGAATATTCTAACTACCAATTTGTACTTCTTAATCCCGTCATCTTTTTCACCCAACTCCCCCTACCCCCTCCCATCTGGCAACCACCAAAATGTTCTCTGTATCTATGATTTTGTTTCTATTCTGCTTGTTTTTTATAGTCAATTGTTGATATTTATGTATTTGTTGACATTTTATTGTTCATATTTTTTATTGTCTTCTTAAAGATGACCCTTTAATATTTCACATAATGCTGGTTTGGTGGTAATGTGCTCCTGTAGTTTTTTCTTGTCAGTGAAGCTCTTTATCTGTCCTTCAATTCTAAATGGTAGCTTTGCTGGGTAGAGTAAGATTAGTTGTAGGACCTTGCTTTTCATCGCTTTGAATATTTCTTGCCACTCCCTTGTAGCCTGCAAAGTTTCTTTAGAGAAATCAGCTGATAGTCTTATGGGGCCTCCCTTGTAGGTAACTAACTGTTTTCCTCTTGCTGCTTTTAGGATTCTCTCTTTATCTTTAACCTTTGGCATTTTAACTATGTGTGAGGCTCTTTGAGTTCATCTTGTTTGGGATTCTCTGTGCTTTTTGGACTTGTATGTTTATTTCCTTCACCAAGTTAGGAAAGTTTTCTTTAATTATTTTTTCAAATAGGTTTTCAATTTCTTGCTCTCTCTCTTCTCCTTCCAGTACCCCCATGTTGCGAGTGTTGGTACACTAGAAGTTGCCCCAGAGGCTTCTTTGAATTGGAGCCTCCTGTTTTGGATTCCTTTTTCTTCTTGTTGATCTGATTGGCTGTTTTTTGCTTCCTTATGTTCCAAATCACTGGTTTGATTTTCAGCTTCATCCACTCTACCGTTGATTCTCTGTAGATTGCTCTTCATTTCAGTTAGCGTATCCTTCATTCTAATGATTTTCATTTTTTGTGGTTTTCATGTCCTTTTGTATGTTGCTAGGGTCTCTGTGAGTTCATCTGTTGTTCATTAACCACCCTTATAACCAGTGTTTTGAACTCTGCATCTAGCAGATTGCTTATCTCCATTTTGTTTAGTTCTTCTTCTGGAGTTTTATTCTGTTCTTTCATTTGGCCATGTTTCTTTGTATCCTCATTCTGGCAGCCTTTCTGTGTTTGTTTCCATGTATTAGGTAGATCTCCCAAGCTTGGTAGAGTGACCTAATGTAGTAGGTGTCCTGAGAGGTCCAGTGACACAGCCTCCTCTATTACCCAAGCTGGGTACTCAAGGGGCACCCAGTCTGTGGGTGTGTGTACACCCTCCTGTTGTAGTTAATCCTTCATTGCACTTGGCGTGTCCGAGGTCAGCCATCACCTGTGTTCCATTCAGGGTCACACAGAATAATCTACAAAGCAATCTGCAGATAGCTGCTACTTGTGCTGGGTTTGGAGGTGCCCAGGTAAAGCCGAGCTGTGAACCAAGGCTGGCTGCTGCTAGTGCCAGGCCTGAGACAACTTAGTGAGAGGTATGTGGCTCACTAAAGCCAGATACTGCTTGTTTAAGAGAATTTAGGGAAATCTGAACCGTGGGCCAAGACAAGCCATTCATATAGAAAAGCCACTGGAAACAGCTTGGGTTGGCCTGCAAGCTGGGTGGTATGGGACCTCAGGGAATCACCAGAGTAGACAAACAGTAAGAGCTAGGTTAATGGAGTCTCTGATATGGAGCCCAACTGCTGTTCTGTGACTCTGTTGGGGGAGGGTTCAGAAAAGGAACAGTGGCCTCCGCCAGTACTTCTGTCTGGGAAAAATCGCCGCCCAGCTCTCACCCTGATGCTGGACAATTCAGTTCCTGCCTGTATGTCTATTGTGCCTTTCAAATCTGCTGCCCCTGTGCTGGCACTCAGAGTAAGTGAGTCTGAGTAAGTCTGTGCACAGGCCCTTTAAGAGGAACTTCCAGGAAATCCAACAGGTTCTGTCTTCCAAAGCTTCAATCCTCACTGCTTTTTATAGCCAGATGTTATGGAGACTTATGTTCCTGGCACTGGAACCCTGGACTGAGAGGCCTGTTGTGGGGCTGGGACCCTGCACTCCCAAGATATCTCTGCCAATTCTTATCTGCCACATGCAGGTCAGTCTAACCTGTTCCACATCTCTGCCCCTCCTACCAGTCACGATGTAGTTTGTTCTTTAATTTCATAGTTGCAGGACTTCCACTCAGCTTGATTTCTGACCATTCTGAATAATGGTTATTCTATAGTTTAGTTATATTTTTGATGTGGTTGTGCAAGGAGGCAAACTGTGTTTACTTATGCCACTATCTTGACCAGAAGTCTCCTAAGGTTTATCTCTTCCAAGAACAAATACTTCCCTAAAACACTGACTCGCTACTTTAGGAAAGAGCATAACAGATTACATACACATTGGCTAAAAGCAGCTCAGCACAAAGGAAAAGAGCCAGAGAGCCCTCAGCAGCAGCCCAGAGCCCTGGCAAATGAAGCATCATGCGGCGCTCCACATGCCCAAGCTGAACGTGACATTGTGTGCTTGACATGCCCGCTAATCTTCAGAGCATGAGATTATTCGGATGGAGGCACAGCAGTTAGCATTGCCCACTTTCACGTCTTTGAGTGTGAATAGCAGAGGATGGAAATATGGCTACTGAGTTTCAACCTGCAGCTCTTGCTAGAGAATACAAAAGTGGAGACACACTTTGTTCCTGTCCAGATCTTTGCAGAAGGGGATTTCTCCACATTTTTACTCTCAGCAAGTGCATATATTTTGGCAGCAGCATCTGCAATGGCCCTATGCAGGGCAGAGAAGCTGGGAAGTCTGTGGCCAAGGCGGGCCCTGGGCTGCAGGTGTGAGGACAGCAGGCTTTGGGCCAGAGCCTGATCAACAGCATTTGAATTCACCAGGTTTGCACATGGCAAAATGATCGAAGTAATTATCCTTTGTGGAAGCCATAATATTTCACATAGAGGAAGGCAGTCAGATCCTAGGGCAGCTCGGTCCTCCTCCACAGGATATAAACTGCTGAAGTAGACCCCAGAGTGCAGGGCCATTTGCGAGAGACATCACACAATTCGCAGGACATTTCTGTGCAGACACTGAATGAACTAATTCTGCTAATAGAGTATTTGATTTAATGGCACATTAAAGGGGACCGGGGAGCGCCACACACATCTTTCAGCTCAGCAGCTGATGGGTTACCGTAGATATCATAAGCAAAGGAGTCAAATCCTCCTCTGCCTTCACCAGAGCAAGTAAAAGTCACAGGAGCAGACACGGATCATTTTGCAGGTTAGGTTTTGGTTCAGCAACTTGGAGCAAAAATCATCAGGTTAATTCAGTTCTTTGGCATTGAAGTTATGATGACTGGTTGGAAGGACTAAAATGCACGAGGACAATGAGGTTCTTTCCCTTTTTGTTAAAAAATGAAGTTTCTAGATCATGTCAGAGTGAAATGAAATAGAAATAGGAATTTCTTAGTGGACCATCACATTCCCTTTCAGTGTCATTTGTTTTTAGTTTTGTGCCCTTTTGTTCCTTCGGTCATTTTTTAGTGTTTTCAATGTGCTACGTTCTTTACATGTATGATGTATTTTGTCATGTAACCCTGGGATGGACATGATATTGCCATCCTACTTTATAGATGAGTAATCTAAGGTACAGAGAAGTTAAATAAATTTCTGAGGGTCCCACAGCTTTTTGGGGTCAGAGCTGGGATTTAAATCCAAATTTCTCTGACCCCAGGAGTTGGGTTCCTGACCCTACAAAGCACTGTCCTTTCAGCTGGAAGGTGGGGAACAAGAGGACTCATCAAACATCATCACCCCAAAAAGCCCAAGCCAGAAGTGGTTTGTTTAGAGAATCAAATGAATCATATATTTGGAGCAAACCTTTAAATTTTCTACTTCAAATTCAGTTTTTTAATTTTTAAAAACTGCTTCCCTAAAAGAATCCAATGGGGATTTTACGGTAATTTTTTTCAAGAAAATTTCAGCTTCTGCTTCTTTTCTGAGATAAATGCATGAACCCTAGCTGACAATGGTGGCAAATTTAATAATTTTGGTTTGCTCATTCTAATTATTTAGGACCTCCTCCTATTTACTTTTTCATTCAGCTGCCAGAATACCCTTTTTGAAACTGAAATCTGATCAGATCAGTCCCTTCAAAGGGCTTTCCTACGAAAACTGGGCTGAACTCCCCAGCATGGCGCACTCATCATGGGGTCCAATGCATCTCTCACCCCATCTGCCCACCCTCTCCCTCTGACTTGTTTTATCCATGTCGACCACAGTAGGTTCCTTGGAGGTTCTCCAAGAGTTTGCACAGTTTGCCTTCCCCATTTTTTGGATAGTGCACAATTCCTGCTTCTTTTTTGAAAGCAGCTCAGGGTCACCTTCTCCAGGAAGTCACGGTGAACTTCATTTCCTACCCGTGTTTGGGACTCCTTCTCTCTGCCCCCATTGGAAGCCTGGGCTTACTTCTGTTATGGCCTTTGTCACATTTCATTTTTCTTCTCCACATTAGAATATCCTCAATGCCTGTTATAGTGATTCAACCCTAACTGTATGACAGAATCACCCAGAAAGTCTGATTTATTTGGTCAGTGATGGGCTAGGTGGATTGAGAGGTTCTGGCATCATCGAGGCTTATGGATGAATAAATGAATGAACATGTATGAGGCACCAGGCCTTAGACTCTGACTGGTCCCCACCAACCCTGGAGACTTACAACTTGCTCTACCCTGAAGCATTTAGAATTTGTCTAACATGGTCCTTGGGCATGCACCAGGCTGAGGGGCTGCAAATTTAGACTCAGTGTGTTCATGGACCCTTTGCTTGACTTCAAGCAACTTCTGCTTGCCCCAATAACAAAATGGAAAAGATGATTCCTCCTATGAGAGGGAACCTGAAAAATAGAGTTGGAGGGCAAGTGCTGTGAAGTTACAATTCTGACTCAAAAGATGCCCCTTTACTTCTTGACCAGTTCAGGCAAGAGCTTATCTCAAGTTCTATGCCAACTGAGAAGGCCAGAACCCTCCATGGTTAGTAGATGTAACAGTACTCACTGCCCAGCGACCACAGGTAACACCTGCGGGTGCAAGAGGTTTGTCATCCTGACTCAGCTATACCTCTGGCATAAGATTCTTGGAAGCCCATCCCTGAGGTCGTAGTGGAGCAGACCCCACAATCACAGCCAAGTCTGGGAGGCCAGTTCATGGAATGGGCCAACCTCGCTCTGCTGTTGCTGGGAACCAAAAGTCATGGACAGAAACCCAATGCCAAACCTGCTCCCCTTTGTCTGCCTTTGGAGGAGATAAAAGCCAGAAGTCCTAGAGAGTTCAGCTTGCAGAGCCCAATCTCACCCACTAGAAAATAGTCAGCGATCTCCTGCGTTTGAAAAACCACAGATGCATGCTCTGCCTTCCAGCACCAGGCAGGAGAAATGAGACAAACAAGCTTGGAAAATAAATCTGACTCTCCCGGCTCCAGATAGCCGACAAGTGTTCGTCCATCTGCCGCGAGCATTCACACTGTGAATTCATTGATTTGATAACACCCTCACATAATTGATTGCGGATGAGACTGGCTCCTTGACTTGCCTCTGTGTTTGCTGTCTCATATCTTCCCAGCACTGTTCTCCCTACGTTACGTGTGACAAACAAGGAGAAACTAAAGATAGTTCTGGCACTTTCTGATGGGATGACACACAGTCTATTGGCTCTCCTGAGACAGTATACTTTTCAAATTTTCAAATGGCAGAAACTGTTAGCTGATTGCTTCTTTCCACTGACATATTTTACTTATCTTCACAATACTGCATGCATTATTTCCATCCTGCCTGTCCGATCGTGTTTACAGGTAACAAAAAAAAGTAGCTAGAAGATTGTTGCTCTACCTGAAGTCTGTCCCTAGTAAGAGGGGCGCAGCAGCAGCCATGGACGGACAGAGAACAGTGCTAACAGCAGAACTGTAGTGTGAGATATTAGCCTGGGGAATAATACTGATCTTTCTACTCACAGCAACCACAACAGCCCGTCCGCCTCTCTGCGGTTGTGGCATTCAGATGTCACCACCATTTCATTAAATGAGATCAAAACAGCTGTGAGGATGGTTGTTTTATTTTATTGTACAAAGTCATCATAACTTACTTTACAAAGCAGCTCTCGCAGCAGCCACAGCAACCCATCCGCCTCTCTGCGGTTGTGGCATTCAGATGTCAACACTGTTTTATTAAATGGGATCAAAACAGCAGTGAGGATGGCTGTTCTCTTTTGTCATACAGAGTCATCATAACTTACTTTACAAAGAAGCTAGCAGCTAGCAAGTGTGCCTGAAATGGGAAAACCGATCACAAAAGGGTCAATGACAGGAGGACTGGGAGGTAGCTAGGGGTCCTGTGGCTCCCTGAAAGTGACCCAGAGCACATGACTATGCAGTTATTTGCAACAGACTCTTAGGCAGATATACCCTAGGACAGGCTGAGTTTAGCATCTAATAAACAGTCATCTAGATACTAAGATTCAGTTCAGCCTAACACCGACCACTATCTGGCCACTCTTAGAGACAGAGCTCAGCAATGTAGCACTTCTAGGTCCCCTCTCCTACTTGCAGTACTCAGCCCTGAAGCAGCATAAACCCCATTGAGACATGGCTTTTAAATCTGAGAGGCACCCCAACTTCTTCAGCTGGACAACATGGCAAGGGAATATGGCCAGATTGTTGTCATTGCCTTTCAAGTGAAACAGAGGGTGGATTTGCATTTTGCCTGGTGCTGCTTATCAGCTGTGTGTCACTGGGAAAACTACACTCCTGCTATAACTCAGTCTACTCAACTGTAACATGGGCTTCGTGGGGATAGCAGATCTTGTCAGTGCTCTGCCCTTACCTTGAACCTTACCTATTCCAACCGCATTCTTTGCCTTAAAGCTTTTTCTCATAGTTAGCGCCCACTGTGCCAGCTCACCTGGCAGGAAAGATGCACCAGAGTATTAAAGCTCCTCGGGAGACACTCTCAAGCAGTGAGGACAGGAGCTGGTATATAAATACCTCAACTCCCTGGCCCCCGAGGGGAGCAGCTCTAAAACACAGACGCTGTATCGACTCCCAGATTCTACAGCAGGATCGATCTCCAGTTGACCACACCGTGGCTTGCTTAACAACAGTCCCTTGGTGAGCTGCCTCCTTTCTTTGTCTCACTTCCCCACTCACCTTCTGAGGTTTCCTGGAATCATCTCCCAAGTAATTTCAGCGAGTGCCTATTTCTCATTGGTCTCTCCAGAGAGAATGACTGTTCTGAGTGGTCTTCCCAGTAGATGTACTTTTTTTCCAAGCCTGCGGTCAGAGACACCCTGCAAATCTACACATGAGATTTTCCAGTTCCCAGATATGTTTTGTCTCTCTGCACAGCCATTCTCAAGATCCTGCGATGCTCCTTCCCAACATGGTGTGTTTCTGCATTCATGTTGTTTGATATGGGAAATAGCCTAGGGTTACATTTTGAAAATTCCATTGTTAGGACAGTAATTAAGTCGCCCTGAAATTGGTGCATTCAGTCTCACATCATACTCGTACAATGTGGTGGATCGATACTCCACCCTGACACTTGCTGTCCCCCAGGGTTGCGACATCACCTCTCCAAGGACAGCACAGCAAAGTTCTCTACCACAAACCCCATTTTATTTGTGACTTCCCACATAGAACTGGGAGAATTTCCATGGAGGAAAAAAAATCCATGCATCACTTTTTCTCTCTCAACCTGGTAGGGTCTTATGAGAATTCAGGCATTCAAAAAATGAGCAACTATACACCAAGGGTTTAGGGTTTCTTGGTAATGTCACTAGTTGAGAATTAGCATTATCAGTGGGAAAGTGGAAGTCTAGAGCTTGTTAGCACACTTAGTTGGAGTAAAGGTCTTAATGAAAATAGAATTTGCATGTATTTCTCATCAAGGCTAAATGAAAGTAGGTAGAAGATCAGGTCAAGTTCATCTTCTAGGGGGAAAAAAATCAGAGCATATACTCCCTTAATAGTCGGACAGTCACATAAGAATAATAGCCAATGTTGTTATTAATCCGCATCACTTGAACTCCAGCTTTTGGGTCAGGGCATCGATACAAAAGAGTACCTGTACGCCTGTGCACCTGAGAGCCACATGCATTACACAGTGCGATCGTGATACTTTGCCTAAGTGCCATTTCCTAGATAACAGGACCAGTGTCAACTCCCTCTGGAGAGCTGACTGCTCTCTGAGGATCTATAACCCATGAAACATCCAGTAATTCTGATGTGTGTCTCAGGGTAACACTTGTTTCAATTCTTTTCCCCTTTTAATCAGTTCAAAGTCAAACTCGTTTCAGTGCTGATGGGCCAACACCATCCTCAGGGAGTCCTCATGATCTGTGTTCTGCTCATTTACGGGACTTAGGAATGCCTGGTAGACAGCATCTTATTGGAACCCATGAGGCCCATATATAGCTTAAGGGATGTTCACAAACCTGCTGTTGGCTTTCTTAGAATTTCTTCCTCTGGTGTCCTGGACAGCCCCTTAATTTGTCCATGGAAAGGGCTGCTTCCGAAAATTGCACTCTTTATGGTGGCAATTCAGGCCCACAGCTGAGTTCTTGATAGTAAAGTATTTAAATTTAAAACTATGTTTTGATATAAAGTCTATGGAAACACATTCCCTCTGCTATTTGGATACTCTCGCCAAGCAGAGACCTTGGGGCCGGCTGCTTCATGACTATTCCGTTTTCCCATTCAATCCATTTTCACTGAAAAGGAGACACAAGCAGTGAAGCCAATATAGTTTTATTGGATCCAATGCACTGCCACTAAAACAAATATATGTACACTCAGGCCAATACGCTTTTATTAAAACAAATAGAATTTAATTCAAACCAGCATTCAATACATTTTCTCAAAGCAATGAAATTAAGCTCTACCAGTACTTCTGCTCAATATGTTTTCCCAATCAAATCCATTCGAACAAAGTGAAATATATTTATCATAGATAACACATTTTTATTAAAAACAAATTCACTGAAACCAAGTTTCCCTTTGAACTGATAGATACAAATTCTAACCAATTGTATAATTAGATCATAGAAATGGATATATTTTTACTTTTAGCAAAAAGCATTTCTATTTAGGTCCACTTTAAAGCACACTAATGAATAATAAAAGTTGCTCCAACAATGTCTTTAATGGAGTATTTTCTCAAAAGTATGTCCTTTGGGGTTGAAGTATAATCTAGAAAAAAAAGCCACTTAGGGGAAAAGAACGGTGCTGGGAACAGGATTAGAATAAATTCAGGTTTGTAATGATCACATTCTTAAGTCTGCCTATGGGTACTTAGAGTGAAGTTGTTGAACGTGTGGGAATGCAAAAGACATGCTTGGAGAACCTTTGTGGTTGTGTACTATACCACCTTACCCAGAAAAAACTCCTTCCTTATAGGTATTCGACATGAATTCTCGTCTTTCTGAGGTTAACCAGGGATCATTGTGCAGAGGGAGAACTTGACGGAATGGGAGGTCGTATGTTTGTGTGGCTCTTTGGAGGGGGTTTCTGTGTTGCTGCCTGGATCACAAGCCATCTTCACATCTTCCAAAGAAGCAGGGAGAAGGAGAACCCTCACCATACAAATAAGAGTATCCAAACGTAGGTCCACCAGGCTCCCGACCTGAGGCAGACCCTGGGGTAGAGAAGCACATGCAGAGAAATCAGAGCCCAGCCCCTCAGGGCCCACTAGGACTTTACACCTTGGCCCATGTGAGCCCTTCCTGTCTGCCTCTGTAGGGATCCAACACACTCTTGTCTTAAATTTCTCCTTGAGTTTGTTCCAGAAACAACGGCTCAGCACAAAAACCACGTGCAGGCTTTTATTTTATCAGATGACATGGACTGTGTCACCCCAGGTCTTCCTTTTTGCCTTCGAGTAAGCCCTGCTTAACCGTTCTGATGGTCTTACCCCAGATGTCTGGGAACATCGAATGCCTCCCTTCCTTTTCAGTAGTGCAAGTCCTCCTTTCTTTCTCTATCGTTGTGTTTGCTATTGTACTTATAAAAGAAATCCAGGTTTATTTTGGAAACAGATTTGAATTACAAAAGAAAATCCTATAGAGCACTTGCTCTGACAACACAAACTCTAAAATTGGAACAAAAAAGAGAAGGTGATCATGGCCCCTATGCAAGGATGAACACTTACATTAATCCGTGAAGCGTTCCATACTTTTTGATGGTTGCCAGAGGGGAGAGGCATGGGGGGATGGGTGAAAGGGTGAAGGGGAATGAGAGGCACAAACTTATGAAATAAATACGCCACAGGGAGGTAGTGTACAGCATAAGGAGTATAATCAGTAGTATCACAGTGACTTTGCGCGGTGACAGATGACTACTAGACTTTTCATGGTGATCATGTCATAAGGTATATAAATATAGAATCACTGTTGTATACTTGAAACTAATATAATGTTTTTATTTAATTTTTTAAAAATATTTTATTGATTATGCTATTACAGTTGTCCCAATTTCTCCCCCTGTGCTCCTCTCTGCCTGGTAGCCCCATTCCCTCCAGCATTCCCCCTCCCTTAGTTCCTGTCCACGGGTCATGCATGTAAGTTCTTTGGCTTCTCCATTTCCTATACTGTCCTTAACATGCCCCTGTCTACAGGGTCTGGCAGAAGTAAAGTCTGCTTGAGTGAGGTTGGCAGGGTAATAATATAGGTATAATAACTTATAGTTTTAATTTGAAAATATCATATGGTGTGCTTGAGTGTGATAGTTATGTTACAGAATAACATGCTTATGATTTTGTAATAAAAAATTTTGTAATAAAAAGGGGCATTATTTGTGTCAGACCCTGTATTTTGTACGCTACTTTATCCTTACACCTTTTCCCCCATTCTCCCTTTCCCCTCTCCCCACTGCTAACCCTCCATGTGATCTCCTTTTCTATGATTCTGTTCCTGTTCTAGTTGTTTGCTTAGTTTGTTTTTTAGGTACAGTTGTTGATAGTTGTGAATTTTTTGCCATTTTAATGCTCATAATTTTTATCTTCTTCTTTTTCTTAGATAAGTCCCTTTAACATTTCATGTAATAATGACTTGGTGATGATGAGCTTCTTTAGCTTTACCTTGTCTGGGAAGCACTTTATCTACCCTTCCATACTAAATGGTAGCTTTGCTGGGTAGAGTAATCTAGGATGTAGCTCCTTGCTTTTCATCTCTTTGAATACTTCTTATCACTCCTTTCTGGCCAGCAAAGTTTTTTTTGAGAAATCAGCTGACAGTCTAATGGGAAGTCCTTTGTAGGTAATTCTCTGCCTTTCTCTTGCTGATTTTGAGATTTTCTCTTTATCTTTAACCTTTGGCATTTTAATTACAATGTGTCATGGAGTGTTCCTCTTTGCATCCATCTTGTTTGGGACTCTCTGTGCTTCCTGGACTTGCATGTCTATTTCATTCAACAAATTAGGGAAGTTCTCTTTCATTATTCTAGTAGATTTCCAATTTCTTGCTCTTCTCTTCTCCTTCTGGCATTTCTATGATTCAAATGTTGGTACATTTGGAGATGTCCCAGAGGCTCCTTACACTATCCTCATTTTTTTTTATTTCTTTTTCTTCTTGCTGTTCTGGTCAAATGCTTATTTCTTCCTTGTGTTCCAAATTGTTGATCTGAATCTTGACATCGTCCCCTCCACTGTTGGTTTCCTGTAGATTTTTCTTTATTTCACGTAATGCAACCTTCATTTCTGCCTGGGTTGTTTTTATGCTGTTGCCGTACTCAATGAGTTCTTTGAGCACCCTGATCACCAGGGTTTTGAACTCTGCGTTTGATATGTTGGCTATCCCTGTTTCATTTAGTTCTTTTCTGGGGTTTTGTCCTGTTCTTACATTTGGGCCATATTTCTTTGTCTCCTCTATTTGGCAGCCTCCTTGTGTTTGTTTCTTTGTATTAGGTAGAGATACTTTGACTCCCTGTCTTAGTAGCGTGGCCCTATTGTAGAAAGGGCACTCATATGGATGAATGTGGCTTTTTAAAATTCTTGGTTGTTGGACTTCCATACAACTTGATTTTCTGATGGTTCTGGGTGTTATTTGTTTTGAGGTCTGGTTGTAATTTTTCCTGTAGTTGTGCAAGGAGGCAAAGTGTGTTTACCTATGCCTCCATCTTGACTGGAAGTCTGAAACTAATATAATATTACATGTTAACTGTATTTTTACCTACAGAAGCAAATCCTAAACAAATATAAGTTTTTGACCATGATTACACAAAGAGAGTTCCTGATGCCTTCTTGGGACATGGTGTGTCTGCAGAATCCCAGGGTGAGTGACACCTGAGAAGGAACCCTGGGGAGAATTCAAGCTTGGGAATCATATCATTCCCTTTGCTCAGGAGCAAGACCCTTTGTCCTCTGCTTGGCACTGATAGGGGCTGATCAGATTCCCTGACTGCGGAAGCAGCTAGAGCGCCCCCTGGGGCCTGGCAGTATTGGACAGTGAGCCCAGGAATGAAACGTGTCCTCTCTTGTTCATTAGGGTCTTCCTTGCGCCCTTCTGGAAAGGATTTGCTTCCTGGACTTCTTCGTGCATGTGGTTCCTAGTCATAGGTTTAGCCCCTTCAATTCAGCTATGTCATTTGGTGTTTTCCTGTGCCCCACTGTGAGGAGGAGAATGGAGACAAAAAGAGGAAGTAGAGCGGGGTGGTTTGGTGGTTGGAGGTGGAAGAAGAGAAATACAGACCAGACAGAAGACAGAAGAAACAACAGAGTACACAGAGCATGTTTAAGTAATACTGACATTTATTCAGCTGCAGTGGAAACGTGTGGAAATAATTGCTGTTCATTGTATTGTTTTAGATGAAAATGGTAGAAATAAATGGAACTGTCAAAGTTATAAACCTTCCCATCTTCATTAAAAATAAAGAGTGAAGAAATGAAAAGCAATAGCAAGGCAACAAGGCATTCTGAGATTTCTTTTTCTTCCCCCAAAGGCGATGTTCCCAACAAAGACTGTCATCAAGACATCCAGTTTTCTGTCCCACTACTACA
>PVKM010004417.1:23823-52399 GCA_004027735.1 Carollia perspicillata
GTTCCTCTCTAGCCCAATGTCCTTCCTGTGTCCCTGGGAATCCAACCTCAGTCTGTTGGGCTTGGGAGCTGACTGAAGCAAAAGGCTGGTCTACAAGGGAAAAGGGAGGCAGACACACCAGAGGACTGGGAAGGACTTTGACACCATATAAGTTGCTGCTTCTCCTTGTGCGGGAGAAGGTCAATCACCTGTTTCTACCAGATTTATAGACCCTATCAAAAAAAGGGGCCAGATAGAGACATTTAGTATTTGTTACAACATGAAGGTTTAACTGTTGATGGAGACATAGAGGGGGGTAGAAACATAGATGGGAGAATCAAAAGGATTTTGTTCAAAGTTGGGATTAAGTAGTCAGCAGGCTAACCACTCAGCTAGGGATCCGGGAGAAGTAATTTACCCTCTCTGAAGCTCAGCTTTCTCACCTGTAAAATGGGATACTAGAACACACTGAGCTCTCAATATATACAGGGTGGGAAAAAGTAGGTTTACAGTTGTGAGTACACAAAACAGTTTATTCTTGTATTGTTATTTATTATTATATTACTTATTATTATTATTAACCTACTTTTGCCCAACCCTACATATATTGGATGACTTAGAGTATTTAAAATCATTTGGATGGCTGGTTTAAAATAAGCAGAATAACCCAATTCCTGTTCATCTGGAATCCAGTTGTCCAGTTTGGGGTTTCTTAATGGCTGAATGCCATTGGGGTACCCTAAAATTTATCAGGAGACCTGCAAGCTCCTTGATGATGATATCCTGAAGGCAATGCCCAATGCACACAGTCAGACCTCTGATAGGCAAACTTGAATTTGCAGGACCACATGAGTATGAGTTGTGGTATGGGTGGATGTACACACGCACAGTCACACGCACATGCAATCACACACAGGACCACGAAACTCACACTACAAAAGAAAAGAGAGGGGAGAAATCATTACATTTAACCAAAATGAGCCCTGTAGAACTCAACATGAGTGTAAGTTTTCCTCCTAATACCCAACAGGCTAGAGTAGCCACAGGATTTTAAATAATGTATTTATTATCCAAACACTAGCAGACATTTTACTTGAACCCAGAAACGTTCTGCCAAGAAAGAAAAGGAACTGACAAAACAGAGGAAAAGTGGTGTTTCCCAGCTATCTGATCTCATCACATCTTCACCCAAACCAAGCGCGCCCTTGCCTTGTGCCCGAGGGTTCTGCCCGCGGAGTGACTGAATTGGGGCAGATTTAGGTTTTAAATGCTGCCTAATATCATTTGGGCAAATTAACTTACGTGGCTGGACATTGTGTTCCAGCCACAGAGAATCTTCTTTTCCTGTCAGAAGCTCCGACAACCCAATGCCACAGTGAAATATCAGTAACCTCTTAACATTTTTCTTGATTTCTTTGCGAGCGAACATTAGACGCATTAAGAACAACAACCCAATAATTAAGCCCCATGCGGTTCTCCTAGGAGCCAGCTCTGTCGCTTCAATCAGATTATGGACAACTCATTCTCATCTTGGCCATTTGTCTTTTTTGTTTACACGCACACCAACTGACATGCTTCTTAGCATCAAAAAACAGTAATCCAAATTGAGGACAACAAAAGACCTTTCGTTAGTTACAGTGTTAGGCAACACCTATTTGTTTTCATTAGCTCCCAAACAATGAAGTACGTGGGTTCTGATTAAACCTGGCATGTGTTAATTATGTCTGAGGTCTAGGGTGGTTTTGTCCACAATAAAGGATTACTTAAGGGTGAAGCCAGAGCTGAAAGTTGAGGCGGCCCGGCCTCCGAAGTCACCTGCATCCGGGTGTTTCCTAGGTGAAAGTTTCCGGCCTCGGAATGGCAGCAGCGATGTGAGCTTGTCACAGAAAAGTTACGTTTTTTTGGTTTGGTTTCGGTTTGAAGCCCTCCGCTTTATCACCCGTTTTATGGGCTGGAGTTAAAAAGCAGTACAATGCAGTTTGCTCTCTTACTGCTCAGCACTAACAGCCATCATGAGCCGTAATTAGAAGTAAAACCACCACATAAATAACGCGGCAGAAAAACGGCCACCAGGACGAGCCTGACTTTGGCTATGGGAAACTTGAGCGGGTCCTGAGTATCCATCATACTTAGGGGCACTGCGTGCTTTCGCCCGTATTTGTCTTACTGAAGCCAAAATGGGAGCCATTTAGACTTCCAAATAAGCTTTTAAAAATAGACAATGCCAGTGGAAACAGACAGTCTGCTTTTAAGTGTGATGGAGAAACCCTTTGCCAGGAGGCCAGAGCAACTATGAGGGCTGGGCTGGGAGGCGGAGCATGGGAGCCCAGAGGCAAGGAAGGAAAAAGAAATGGAGGTAGAGGATGCCCGGACTTCTCCTAACAGCGAGGTCTAGAGATACTTCACTGCACAACCCAGAAGTTCCTGCACGCCCCTGAGCACGAGAGGTGACACTTTCACTGGGAGCACCGGCAAAGCTGGTGGCTATGAAAATGCTGCTTTCCTGGCTGCCACTCAGTGATGAAATGAGAGCCGGGAGACTCCCATTTCAAAGCACCTAGGCATCTTAACATTGACCTTCTTTAATCCTCATAACAATCTTAGGAAGTCAGAGAAAAATAAAATGTACTGACTCCTGTACCTGAACGTGACTTTGAGGAAATAGGACTAGCAGCCAGCTCTCTGCATTTAGCCTGCCCATTTGCAAAGAGGCGGCAGATACGAATTGACACGAGGGCACCGTACGATCACCAGAACAACCTCCTTTTTGCCAGAGTTAGCCTCCCTCATGCCGGGGATTAGGAGACAAACCCAACAGAGGAAACCTGTTATGGAAGAAACGTGCCATGTAGCACACGGTGTTTTTCAAAGCCTGAATCATTTTTTTAAAAAGTGATTAAAGTATACCTGCTTGCTTTTTAAAGTAATTTATGTATGTTTTTCTGTTGATCAGCCAGAATAGCTAAGGTCTAATCTTCACATGGAATGAAAGAGAACATTCCTTTGGATATTCTAAAAGCCTACATGTGTTCTCTAAAGATGGTGGTTTGCTTTCTCCTTTTTCTTCCTTCCTTTGCAAAATCAATCATTCAAACTAACAAAATTAAAAATAAAAACAAAACAAAATTTATCAAAAACTCTGTGTTGAGAGTTTATAAACAAATTTACAGCCGGCATTAAGCTGCACGTTTAGTGAAATGGCCTTAAATTTCCGTAGGTAATACGGCTCCATTTCACACGGGGATTTTTGTCTGCATTTGTATCTGTGCAGGCCACATAAGGCATGACATCGACATTTTTCAAATTAAGATATTAAGTGCTCATTTGTGTGTGTGTGGACCTGCTATATTCTAACAAATTTACTGCACGTCTCAGAAAACATGGCTTTGCCAAAGTTGGTGAGCAGCCCAGCATGGTTTATCTCCAGCCCACAGCTCTTTCCCTGAATTCAATACTGCAGGCACAATTTAATGCAAACCCAATTTATGACTTAATGCTCTAGGGACCGTAGTGGGAGATTGTTACATTCTTCTTTCTAATCCTATTTGTGTTTTAATTTGCTAAGTCTGTAATGAGGTGCATGCCTTGAATAGATTCAAGATCTTTCACATTGCTTTTGACTTTGTTTAATATAACAGATTTTACAGTTTGCATTAAATACCCAGGTGCTACGGTCAGTATTATCTTTTTATTTTCTCAACTAGAGTGAATAAAATTACACCATGAAAGTAATCGTATACATGTTTCCTTGTTTATTGTAATGGTTTATTTCCTATTATAATTCTTGATTCAAATTACATCTAGTCTCCAAAAGTCAATTCTCCATGGGCTCTTACTTCCCTTTTCCATACAGTTGTTAGTCTCTGAAGAGAATGGAGTCTTGGCTGACAACTGATTAGTTTAGAAATAATAGAATAAGTTTTCTAGTCTAAGTTATGATACTTCAATTAAACAAAAAGGGAAGAAGTGAGGAAGATAGGAAGAAAGGAAGGAAGGAAGGGAGGGAGGGAGGGAGGAAGGGAGGGAGGGAGAAAGGAAGGAAAGAAGGAGATGGCGTAGAATCACCAGACACTCTCTATTTCTGGCACTCAGCTGCAATGTACCATCACTAATCAGAGCTGCTGCATCACCCAACTTCACTGTGTGTCATTTTCTGTCCCTAACTGTGTTATAGCCAATTATAGCTAAATTCTCTGTTCTGTATGCACAATCAAAGGGCGTCTGGAATGCATTTTGCTATTTTCTAAATCCTATTATTGCAGACATGTTTATTACATTCTGAAGATGGCTTTTTGAAATTACATTGGTATTGTACAACCCACCTGCCATTTACGAACAAAAGGACCTAAACATTTCATAACAAGAAGAAAGTTCATTTAGCTCTTTCCTAGTAACTTTTCCCATGTTATCTTCTTCCATAAGCATTTTTGTAAGACTCACTGCTCCAGCTTCTATATATCTGTAAAAATATGTAAGCTCTCCTGTTAATGTTCATTTCTAAATTAATAACAGCACATGAAAAAGCTTCTACAGAAAAAGAAACTGACAGCAAAACAAAAAGGCAACTGATGAAATGGGAGGTGATATTTATGAACAACAGCTCCAACAAGGGGTTAACATCCAAAATGTATGAAGAACTCATACAACTGAACACCAAACAAACAAACCAATTAAAAAATGGGCAGAGGACCTGAACAGACACCTCTCCCAAGAGCCATGCCAATGTCCATCGGGTACATGAAAACGTATTCAACTTCAGCTATTAGGGAAAAGCAAATCAAAACTACAATGAGATATCACTTCACACCCTTTAGCATAGTTATTATAAAGAAGACAGGTGATAACAAGTGTTGGAGAGGTTGTGGAGAAAAAGAAACCCTGCTGGGAATGTAAATGGATACAACCACCATGGAAAACAGAATGGCGGTTCCTCAAAAAACTAAAAATAGAGTTACCATATGACCCGGAAATCCCTCTCTGGGTATCTACCCAAAAAACTAGAAACCATTCACGAAGATATAGACTCCCCTATGTTCGTTGCGGCATTATTCACAGTAGCCAAGACGTGGAGGAAACCAAAGTATCCTGCAGTAGAGGACTGGATAAAGAAGATACAGTACATATATACTATGGAATACTACTCAGCCATAAAAAAGACAAATACTGCTATTTGCAACAACATGGATGGACCTTGAGAATATCATGCTAAGTGAAATGTCAGTCAGAAAAAGCTAAGAACTATATGATTTCACTCATATACAGGATATAAAACTAAAACTCATAGACACACACAGACAATAGTATGGTGGTTACCAGATGGAACGGCGTGGGGTGGGTAGTAAAGGGTAAAAGGGGCCAAATATACGGTGATGAAAGATGACTTGATTTGGGTGGTGGGCACACAATGCAATATACAGAAAGTACACCATAGACAAGTACACCTGAAACCTACATGACCCTATGAACCAATGTCACTCCAGTAAATTAAATAAAGTATTTTTAAAAGTAGGATCACTACACAGATTACTTTAAAATTTGGTTTTTCAAATTACCACCCTTATCATTACAGCTCAAAATATAATAACACATTTATTTTAACATTTACATAATTCAATCCTTTATTACATATAAACCCCAATTTTTGCAGCCATCCACACTGATACACATTCAAGGTGACTTCCTTTTTTTCTGCTATAAACAATGCCTCAGTAAATACTCTTGTAAGTATATATATAAAAAACAATAGCACAGCAAGTCAAAAATGAGTTATAAGTAAACTATTGACAAGTGAGACGGAAGCTCGCTGCCACGTTCATTGTGACATTTTTTCAGACTGTGTAGAAAGGGACTGTAAAATGGATCTTAAATTATAACTATTTGATCGCCCTGAAACAACTCCTCTAGGCTGCCTGTCAAAAGGAAAAAATGTCAAGTTATGTCTTTAAATTTCATTTGGGGCCACCTTAAGAGGAAAGTGAGTGCCATTAGAAAGACACATGATATCTATTGGAAAACACAGCACCTCGTCATTAATTATTAAGGGAGAAATGGAAGTGTTTCTAAACCACATGCTTCCCTTTTCCCTTCTACGGGAGTTTATACTCTCGAATGCCCTCCACCCTCAGCTTACTTTATTACTGGTATTTGCCTGGCAGAGCCAGGGGATATTACTACCTTTTTATTTGCTATTTTTACAGGACCCAACAAAGTGCTTTTAAAATATAGAACCACTTAATTCAAGTCAAGCTTCTTCAATATGCCTTTCATTCAAGCCCTTTCTAATTTGTTTTCCACCAGCCAGGAGCCCAGAGAAGACACTGTGATTTATGTTTTCATTTATTTATTTTATTTGGGCTTTTCATTTAAGGAAAGAAATTCTGCACAACCCCTACCGTCCTCAATTCTGCATCAGCTCACCCCACTCCACCCTTTGCCTTTGGACCACTGGGATTTTCTCAAGGCCAGATTGTAGAGTTCTAAATGATTTCTTTGGAGCTTTGACCATGGTCTGGAGGAGACTTGGCCTGGGGTCCTTCCGGGCACCTCTCAGGCTGGAAACAACCCAGGGTTTTAGACTGGCTCCTTGTTTTTCTTCCTTTAACACTTCACACTTGCGCAGGACAAAGCTCTCTGGACAGAGCCCTGAAGGAATGCAGCCTTTCCCCAATGGGGGGAGATGCTTTGCCTTGGAGCTTAAATTTCCACAAAGACTAAAGCTGTGCACCTTGGCAGCCAGAAGGACATTACTGTTCATATCAACATACTGTTTTGATTTGGGCGCTGGGCATGGGGTAAAGGAAATTTCTACATGACATTTGAGACCTTGGGCTGAACAATCCCGCAACCACGGGTTTCAGTCTCATTTTTACATCCTACCCACTCATTTTGAGTAAGTTATTCCTCCTCTCTACACTGATTCATTCATCTATCCAGTGAGTCAGCAAATACTTATGAGGCGCCTATGATACGCCGGGTACCAAGTCAGACACAGTGGGTAACAGCTAGTGACACAGACATGATTCCTGCCTTCACTGGTCTAGTGGGACCAACGGACAAGCATTTTCAGTAAAATGTGACAGGTGTGGTAACAGGGGAAGTCGGGGAAGCCTTCCAGAAAAAAAAAGGGATATATAAGAGATCAGTTTCCTCCAAAGTAGGAGGTAATATAACACTTGTCTCAAGGGGGCACTGTGAGAATCACAGATGATATACAGGAGGGTTTTGCACTGACCTTCACAAAAAGTAACAACTCAGTTAAAAAGAATTCGAAAGCAAATATTGCCATTATTGCTAAGTACCACCCCAGGACTCCTAAAGAATTAATATTAGAGAACCACATTTCACCTTTTAGAAGACACGAGCTTACCCTGTAATTCTATTGCTTTTTTAATAGAGAGAATTAAATGATGTTGTTTTTGAAACATTAAAGTAAATGTAAAGATAAATGAACTTAAATTAACGGGCTCTCTCTAGCAGAAATCTCTGGCAGTTGACTCTTTGTCAAACACCAGCCTCTCCAGGGCAGAAAGGACCAGACGGGTCAGTTCTACCCACTTCGGAAGAGGACTCCTCCTCCCGCACCCAGTCGTGGACTGCCCCAGCAGAACAATGCTCCTCCAAAGTGCTCTCACCAACATCCAAAGGGCAATAGCATTTCCTTTCATTTAAAGATAGAAAGTACTTTAAATAAATGTTTTAAAATGAGTCATATTTGCTCGTTATAGCTTTAGAAATGCATCCCCACAGAGACAAGCTTTGGTTCTGCTTGTCACCCAACAAAACACCTTCAGAAGACCCATCCAGTCCAGGACGTGCTCTGTCCTGGTGGACACAGTGTGGGTAATGGAGTTCTCCAACACAACTCCTGAGAGTAATAATATCATCGGGCATTAACGTGCATGATCTTTGATTACTTACACAAATGTCACAGATATTCAAGGACACTCATCTGTCCGTTTAGCTGTAGCAGAATTCATCTTAGGGGGAAAGACTGTCTTTGTTTCAGCAAATACTTAGATGGGCCATTTTGGTACCTTCGGATGGGGTCCAAGGCAGAGGTGAACTGCTCTGCTTAGTAACATTGGAGAGATGTTGAGGTTCTGGGAGCAGCCTGAGAAGAGAGAGAGGGGGAAAGAGGTATTTGAAGAAGAGGGACAGAACAGCTGGTGGGAGCTATTTAGGAGGACAGTTTGCAAAGAGGTTTAGCTTGAGGTGCCTCTCGTAGAGGAACAATGACCGAAAATGATGTTCGATATCCAGTTCTTAGTCAGCAGTTATCTCCCAAGCTGGGCTGCTAGGTAACATTTGCACAGACACACTCACCCAGAATTGCCACTGTAGGTCTAGCAACATTGCTTTATAGGAGTAGTTATTAGAGACTCTCAAGGAAACTAGAGGTGTCTCGGTGGCCACAGAGCAGAGAAGAAGTAGCAGCCTTGGGGTCCAAGAGAGATCCAGAGGTCAGAATGGACAAGGCAAAGACTCCCAAGAATGTGAGCCCCTAGAAATTCACAGAAACATGGGCAAGGCAATGATACTCACATGTCACATAGACGAGAGGATCTGAGCTCATTTTACCCCACCTGGGCTACGTATCTACATGTAAACTACAACAAGCCCTCGATTCTTTCATTGGAAATTCTTACTAAGTCAAGGTAACCTGAAAATTTAAGCAGCTATACTGGATGAACCCTCGATTCAGGTTTTGGAATAAGTGACAAGTGGAAAACAGGACGTGGAACTACATTTTTTAGTATTTCAGAGATGCCAGCTATGGCTCGTTTGCATTTAATAGTACTATCCCTTTAAGTTGGAGAACCCTGTCATCAATGAATGGTTGCTGATCTAATGACTAATTTATAGCAGAGTCTCTAATGACCTAATAGCTCATTAAGGTTGACTGAGCCAGCAGGGGTCTTCGAAAATGTTTTTTATTCCACTCTGAGGCTTTGTGAGTTTTCCTGTGCGTACATCAAACCATGGCCCAGGTTATTAAATTTACAAATGTGAAACCACAGCAAGAACAGGATGGACCTATACAAATATAACTTGGGAGTAGGAGGACAAATATAGAACGCACATGACAGAGATTTATAACACTGTCAAGATCGTATGATGGGAAGCAAGAGAGAAACATGCTGGGAACCAAATGGGTTCCCAACAGGTAAGATCGTATGCCAAGAATTGAGTTGTCGCCGTGATAGTGTGGAAACAGCTTCAGGGGGAGTAAATTCGCCATTCATTCATCATTTAATAAATCAATTTTTATTAAATACCTATTACTCATAAGGTAGTATATATAAATGCTTTATAAACATTATAGCAATTTACACAACTGCTATGGTCACTCCACATATGAGAAAACTGAGCCTCTGGTAAGTTAGGAGGCTCGAGAGAGTTACATGATATGTATATAACATATACACACACCAGGTAAGGAATGGATCTGGGATGCAAGCCCAGGTCTCTCTCCAAAACTTCTGTTTTTTGTTTCTTACTACGTTGTCCCCTAGAGGGTTTGAACAACTCGAGCATCTTATTTCTTGGAAGATATTTGCATCTAAAGATATAAGGAAAGGCAATTGCTGCTGGCATCCATTTTAAAAGAAATAGCCAATTCTAATAGCATGAATAATTAAAATATTCAGGTAAGCCCCAAGCGACAGTGATGAAGAATTCTCATTGATGCTCCTTTTCCAATCCTGGGCTGTCACCAAGATGCCTCATGGGCGACTGAGTCCTTTTCTGGCAACAGCCTTCACCCACTAACGGAGCTAGATCCACTGAGAAACAGAAAGAGAGATGGGAAGCAAACACCCTGGAAGACTGACCCTGTGGTCCAGAAGTATCTACAGCTACGTTTGAGAAGACACTGGCTATTTATCCAGCACAACCAACCCATCCTTATGCGTGACTGAAGTTTTAACAGAAAACAATCATCAGAAAAGCAACCTGAGGTATTAAGAGCATGGCCAAGGCACAGATTTTGAAAGAGAGATATGTCCAGAAACTTGGCCGAGACATTTATTCTCCACCTTCCACCCACCAGGACTGAGGACTGCTCCCAGGGGCATTAATTCTCTGGCACTTCAGGCTCCAGCTGGCCCGGCGAAGGCCCTCTGGGGGATATGCTCGCAGAAGGGTCCTCAAGACAAGTGCGAAGGGGCTATGAGCCTTGGACAGCATCTGCTGCATCTGCTCTTTTTCTAGAAGAATGACCAGAACAGCCCCTAAGCCCACATCTGTTCCTGAGCATACAGAACAGGAACATATTATTACCTCAGTAGGGTGTAGCTGATACCCGCTCCCCAGTGCCATGAGGGTGTGCAATACCAGCACAAACACCCTGAAATATGTCAAGATGTGGAGAGGCAGCTGTTCGTCCCTCTCTGAAAGGATTCAAGCAATGTTGGTTGACCTCCATTATAGAACTGGCATATATTAGCTGAAATAACCCTTTAACAGTTTTTTAGTACCCAACTATATGTTCTGTTATAAGGAATAGCAAATGTTTAATCATAAATATTTTAATGGCTTCAGGGATTCATGGTATTCAATGACCGTGTTAAATGATAATAATCACATCTGGTTTATTACTATAGTAATTCAGCAGCTTCTCTTCAGCAGTTATTTTTTATTGTATGTGCTGTGCTACTGTCATGGTCATTTATGGCAGTAATATTTTAAAGTGGCTCATTTGTTTGTTTAAGGACAGTTTCACAATATCTTTCTGTATTAATATACATTTCACACTATTATTTCCAAGCCGCTGCCGGAAAATTGATCCCAGCCTGTTGTGACTGGAGAGGCTGGAAGACACAAGAAATACCCAAGCAGAGATGGAGTGGGGAGGCCAGGTGGGGCTGTCCTGGCTCCCATGGAGGCTACGACCACTGCTACTGAGCCTTATTCATAAAGAAAGATGTGCACTAAGAAAGAGTTAAGAAATAGTACGTATGAAGGGAAGACCCTAGATTTGGGAAGGCATTTGGAGGGAAACTACCATCCCAGAGGCAAAGGCATTTGGGAAGAACCCAAAGGCTCATGGTTTGTAAGGCCTGGGGCGGTCACCAGGGTCTGGCAGGCATCTCAGCTGCAATAACAAAATAACAGTGAGGGGGCAAAGAGTGAAAAAATGCAAACTCACGAGAGTGAAGCAAGGGCAGATCAAGGTTATCCGCTGAATGGCTGATGCACTACATCAGTTTCAGATCTGCTCAGAGTGGGCATTAGGAGTGCATTGCGGAGGCCCGGAGAGCAGCGCCCCGTCCGTGTCCTGTCACTGGAGAGGTTCAGATCAGCAGGTATCATGACACTGGAGTTGTGTGTGACACCTGCTGCACTTTTGCCCCACATGTCACAAGGTGTTGCTTGCAGTGGGGTAAATATTAGCCTGAAATTATATACTGCTCTTTAGTGGGGTCTGGGGGAAGGTGAGGTCCTTAATAACCCAGGAGAGTTAATTTTCTGTGACATTCTGCTGAACCAGGTTGTGGAAATTCAGAGGAGTCCAGAGAAACCTGCCAGGCTCCTGCTCTGCTTCCTTCCTGCCGGCTCCTCGGGCTCCTGATTGGTTGGGTGACAGAGGGCAAATGGCTTTTGCGGCTATGAATGATGTATGACCATAAAATGGTCTGTAACCAGAAGTGCCAACTGACATGCTTGCTGATTTAACGGACACCCAGGGTTATGCTTGCACAGAGACGCTTAAATAAACACGTGCTGGGTTTGAAGTCGTTTACTAAGCAATCATTTCTCTTGCTCCTCTTTTCCATTTTATTTTACTTCATCATAAAAACGAGGAGAGTAAAAGTGTGATTCCCTTTTTTATAATAATGAAGATTTACTCATTGCACTGGTAGCTCCTCTTTCTTCCTCTCTACAGAGCCTGGCCCTTTCTCCCTCTTCCTACCTGTAGGGGGAGCTGTGGTAGAAGTGCCCAGGCTGGGTCGGTGAGCACAGCCACGTGAAGGAGTTGCCCCTTGGAAGTAGAAATGCTGTGTGGTCTAGTTCCTTTCTCCCATCTGGTGAATTAGGAAAAGAAAGCCCTGAGGCCGATGTTTCATCACTGGAATGGGAAGATTTCTATCCAGCTACAAATCAGCAGAAGCGCCGAAGTCAGGGAAGATAATCCGCTCTTGATGGCCCCCAAACTCAGAAGTTTCCCACGAGCTTATTGGTTTTTTCTAATACATTCGCTACACCCATAGCAGTGATGATTAATGCAAGGTTAGATTTCGGACTGGAAGCTTAATCTAGATAATTTTCATGGGGCTACTGAATGGTCATTAGAGGAACATAAATTTTATGGAATGTAAGTTTTCTCAAATAAATTGATCAGAAATCCATAAGACATCATGGACTAATTATTCCTGGCTCTGTGGAAAATATCCCATAAGATAGATCCATCTGACTTCATATTTCAAGCTGAGTCCGCGACGGCCAGTCAGACCCCAATTCTTTCCCGCTGGATCTCAGCTGTGCCCACAGGTCTTTCACAGGGGCTTCAAGCAGACGCTGCCTGCCGATCTCAGCAGGCACTCAAGATAAAGACTTGTTTCCCACTCCTGTTTTAGAACATTTAGCTCTTTACCTTCTAAGAAGAGGATTTACAAAACTTCCCATCTTTTTGTATGGCCTAGATGGTTGGGTTTTTGTTTTTGTTCTGATTTGATTTTTTTTTAACTAGTAGAATTATCAGTTTTGAAAAGAGTATGCAGACCCACCTGATTCTGGTGCCCTTTGCAATGATGAACCTTCAATAAACTTTCTTCTCTGGTAATTGGCCTATTCAAACATCAGTTATTCTTGGGTAAATTTTGGTAATGTTTGCTAGGAAGTTGTTTAGGTTTTCAAATTTATTGCCATTGAGCAGCAGGTAGTGTTCTTTTAATTTTTTAAGCAATGTTAAAAACAAATCTGTGACAGAGACCATACGGCCCCCAAAGCTCTGGCCCTTTACAGAAAAGAGCTTGCTGCCCCCAATAAAACCACTGAAGGCTGTACTTTTCCCTCTGAGCACAGCTTTCGTTCTGTCGCACAGATTCATATGCAGTGTTCTACTTTCCCTTGCTGCTTAGAAACTTTCATAATTTACCTTTGTTTCCTTCTTTATCAAAGGGATATGCAAGAGTATATTTGAAAAATAAAAATAATAATTTAAAAAAGTTTAAAGAGTGTATTGCATAAATATGTAGATTTTTATAGACCTTTTGAGTATTTGGATCTAATGTTATCAGCTTATAATAAGGGAATATGGCTGACCTCTCTGCTCCCTCTCGATCTAGTCCCTTCCAATTCTTCCATCTGATGGGCTCTTCCTGTCTGATCCTGTAGGCACTGGGGTTTACTACCCACGTTATAATTTTTTTTCATGTAGCATGTTTTAAACTTTCTAAATCCATTCTCCTGGACTCATTTTTTTGTCACTGAAGATTTTTTTAAAGTGAGATGTCATATAACATTGTGTAAGTTTAAGGGGTATATAATGTGTTGATTTGATACATGTATATATTGCAATATGATTACCACCAGAGCATTAGCTAACACCACTATCATAGCATGTCATTGTGAAAACCTTTAAGAAAGGGCTTTTGCTTTCTTAATTGAGCAAGAAGCAGTGTATAACTTCAGCGAGAATGTCGAATTGATTGCTGGTGCAGTCTCCATCCTACACCCTCCTATATTAATTCCTGCACTAGTTATCATTCACAACCTAAGATAAAGTCCTTTGGTTCTCAGGATTCAATTCTTTCCCAGCCATTCATTCATTCCACCAATATTTACTGGGCACCAACAACGTGCCTAACAGTCATTGGGGATCCGGCCATGAACGACAGCCAACAAAACTCAAGCTGAAGATAAATAGAAAACCAAAAAGTAACATCAATAGTATATCAGAGGGTAGTAAAGACTGTGGAGAAACTAAAACAGGGATGTGGATGACCAGGAGGGCAGCCTCAAACGGGGACAACAAGAAAGCCCTCTGCATGGGGCAACAGTAGAGCCAAGACCTGAAGATGGTGACGGAGTGACCTAAGTAAGGGGCCAGGTGAGCAAAGAACCAAAGACATCTGGGGAAAGAGCACTTCAACCAAAGGAACAGTCAGCATGGCTGGGGCAGAAGGAGCGCGATGGGGAGAGGAGGAATCGAGGTCATGATTCACAAGAGGAGGGGTGGCTGAGGGCCTCGATGGCCTATATGAGAATCCTGACTTTTATTTCGCATCAGGTGGGAAGCCACTGAAGCGTTCTGAGCAGACATGTGATGCAACCCTGCCCTATTTTAGGAGGCAAATTCTGGTGCCTGGGTAGAGAATAGACTGTGGTGGGGCAAGGGCAGAAGCAAGGAGGCCAGGTGCGATAATCCAGGTGAGCGGTGATGGCAGCTGGGAAAGAAGTGGAGGTTGTGGGGGTGGTAAAAGTCGTAGGGGTGCTGGGTGTCTTTTTGAAGGTCTTTGGAAATAAAATCCTCCCTGAAGACAACTGAGCTTAATACTGCACTGTTACTGGTTGTGGCTGTATGTTAGTCACAGGATTTACTTAAATGTGGAATCTATGCATAGAATTTGGTGAATGCCAGAGTTTGTAGAAAGGCAAAAATGTGTCTAATTCAATCCTCTCGTGGGCCATCGTCTAAAAGGGAGAAGACACTGCAGGCTCTGGTTTCCATTTGCACTCCAGCTTCCCGACAGCAGTGAGCATGCCTTCTGTCTCAGCAAATCCTCTTTGCCTCTCCCCTCCTTTTCCTCCAAGTTCCTCCTGACTGTTTATGGATTTTCTGGGGACACTCTGAAGTTGTGGGGACCCACAAATTTTGAGTCTTTTGACTGTCACCCTCCGGTGCCTCTGGACAGCCCAAAACCCAGCTCACTGGCCACACAGAGACACTCGTGCTGGGCCCGGGCCTCCAGCCAGGAGCAGGTTGTGGAATCTGTTGCTCAGCGAGGGCAGAATGCTGGAGTTCAGTCAAGAGAACAGATGTGCATTATGGGCCAATCTGACCACAGAGAAACATTTCCCCGTACCTTTTAAAGGTGCACAATTGCCTGGTTAAGCCAAGGCAATTTGACATACATTACCTTGTTCACAAACAGGGAAGAGAGAGCCCTTCCTCCCCAAGGGTGTACAAACAGTCGGAGGAGCAAGCCAAGGACCTCAGAAATGCTGCAGAGCAACCTCAGGAAACAAATGGCCATGGAAAGTGCCCAAGAACGTATTAATGGCCTGGATGTTACCACACCCAGGCCAGAAACAAGAAGCTATTGATCGTCTGTTCACTCATCATTTCAAGGTACAAACGGAGCTATCTTTACACAGAGGGGCAAAAGCTTCCATTTGATTTAAAGAAGGCTACCCCTGCAGACCTTTCACTCACTCCTCCCACACCTACCCATCATCTGTTCTTAATAGCACCTGCTACTTCTGGTAAATTCACAGAATCTCAAGGAAGTGGCAGCATATTTGTTCTTAAGACATTTAAATAGAGCCGGGGAAACCAGATGTCTATTAAGTGAAACACCCAGGGCAATAGAGCAATAACACTGAGAGAAAGGACTTCATCAATGAGACCAGTCCTCTACTCTCTCCACTCTGCCTGGAACGTTCCATCGACCACCACTATCTACCTGTCTTCTGCCACTGCACACTGTGCACCTGGTGATTGCCATCTGCTCCTTCAAGACTGAATTCAGTTCAGCTCCCAAATGAAACCTCCTCCAGCACATACCTCTCTCCCCTACTCCCTGTCCTCACACACTGACTACAGAGTCCTCTCCACACACCTGTCTTCCCCACCAAACTATGCACAATGCCAGGCCCCTGATGTGTGCTTGATTAATATTGATGTTCATGAAATGAATGTCTAAGCTTTAAATTATCTGAAGGAGCTTAAGGGAATAGTTTCTATGATGGGTATAGGAGAGAATATGAGCAAAGACATGGAGGTGAATTGCAGAAAATGACTATTACTTACAATGTGAGACATTAAGCTAAGTGCTTCTCATGATATATGGAATGGAAAAAACCCTGGGATTACTCAAAATGTAAGACCAAAAGAAAGTTGGTTTTAGACACACTAAAGCTTTCCTAGGGGAAAACAATGAGATCTGGAAATGGATATGATGTCTGTGTCACCCAGATGGTAGGAGACTTTTGAGGGGACAGTTGGGAAGGTGAGATCAGGAAGTGGAAGACATGGGCAGATGTGGGAAGGTCTTGGAGAACATAGAGGAGCCGGTGCAGAAACACGAAGAGAGGAGAGAAACACTGTGCAGCGGGAGTGTGGTTCTCTGGACATTCCCGGGGCAAAACTCAGGAGGTCATCAGCTGGAGTGAGGGGCTTTTGAGAACGGCACTGTCACCCTGGTATCAAGGAGGAACCTGGACTCCAGCAGGTAGAAAGACTAAAAAGATTCAGAAAGAACTTTTCCAAGTACGGGCTTATAGAAAGGAGGTGAATTTAGGACAGTGAAGAACGAAAACAGCTTTGATTCACAAGGTTAAGCTGGGCCAACTTAAAAACTGTGAAATGACCCTGGACATGGGTGGGAATATCTTATCCTCTAAAAAGAAGTTCTACAATTCAGAGAAGGAGCTCAAATCTTAAATCTCAACTGGTGTTTTTTAAATTAAATTTATTGTGGTAATGTTGGTTACTAACCTTATGTAAGTTTCAAGTGTACAATTCTGGTATCCATCACCCAAGTCTTCACCTAGTGGTTTGGAGAAGGAAAAGGTGATAGTAGTTACCACAATAGCACATGAAAAGGCCTTTCACTCATCCATTCATTCAGTCGCAAATTTTTTTAGTAACAAATATGTGCAAGGCATTGTGCTGGGTGCCATGGGCGGAGGGGGTGAAAGATGCACCTGCCTGTATCCAGGCCCTCAAGGCTTATAGCAAATACAGCATATTAAATATACTTTATTAACTATACTACGAGATAAAGAAAGAAATGTCATAGGTCAAATGCTATAAAACTCCAGAGGCAAGGGAGATCGTTTCCAAGAAGAGAGATCACAGGAAAGGTTTTGTAGGGCAAGCATCATTCGGGCCAGGCTTTGAAGGATACGTAGGAGTATGAAAAATGCTTGGACAGTGCCCTTGCACTTTGTAAACTCTATATGGGACTTTGCTAGTAATATTATAAATCAAGCCAATATATTTATAATTCTCCAAGGCAATTTGATGCCTTTACTCATAATAACCCCTTTTACCTGGAATGGCCTTCCTTGTCCCACCCCTTTCTCCCTGACCAACACCCCATTCATCTTTCAAATCAGCAAATCTTTCAAATCACCACCTCGACACAAACACCCCCCTGACACCCTGGATCACACCCATTATCAGGCCATCATGGTGGTCTGCTCTCTAACCATGCTTCTGTCAAATACTCATCACCCAATCAGGGCCTGTGTACAGCTTCCTGTAACATTATGAGCATCCAGAGGGCCCCACTTGGGTTAGATTCGCCTTCCCAGATGCAGCGCCAGACCAGAGTAGGCACTGGATGAGATGAAGATAAAACATAAGGCCATGGGGTGAATAGGATTGCCAAGCACTGGGAGCACAGACAAGCACCTAGGATAAATCTTTGGAAACTGTCTATATTTTGAAGACAGGACGAAGAAAAACAAAAGCAAGTTTGATCTTAGGAAGAAGGCCTGTTTTTCAAGGTGGTGGCCCCTGAAGGTGACCTTGGGCAACTTTGAAGCTTCTCTACTCACTGTTTCATCAGAGAAAAATAGCTGCCCTGTTTTCACAAGGGTATCTGGCCAGGAACAGATCTCCACCGCAAACAGATCTCCTTGCCTTCCAGCACCAGCCCCAACCTACTAATAAACAGTTAGGCAGGGCAGTGTTTCTGTTCTGCTGTCATGTACCAGCTGGGTCTATTTGCTACCTCCCAAGTGGGCAGAGGTAAGGACAAATATTGATTCATGGGGACCCTCCAGGACCATATGAAAATGGCCAATGAATGCTGCTCCCAAGGCTCCAGACGGGACTCCTGGTAGGGGCTGTGGCAACTCCTTTGTTTGAAAAACTTACACAAATAAAACAAAATAAAACCTATTGCTTCACAATCTAAGCCACCAAGAAGACACACAGTTTGTTCCCTAAAACATGGTTGTGCAAGAAGCCATTGGCTTTGAAAACAGAACCAAAAAATTCACCCCTGCCAACTTACCAATTCCAAAAGGGTGACTCAGTTTAGGCGCACAGTGAATTCCTTCTGCTTCAGAACCTGCAGGACTCCTCCAGGAAGCCCTCGGTGCACGTTTTTGTTGTCTATGTGTATTCCATAGCACACCATGGGCACCCGGCATCATGGCATCATGGCATTTGAATCTAGCTTTTGGCGAGAGGGATGTGCCCACAAGCTGTTCCACAGTCTGTTTTTTACAGATGTCAGCAGGCTGTGTTATAAAATGCACACTATTTGTCAATAAAATGCTCAAAAAAAATGCAGTCTATATCTTTCTAAACTCTTTGCCATTTCGCCAGACAATAAGAGAAAGTTCTATTTCCATCAGCTAATTTAATTCTTAAGCCAGTGTGGAATTCCATTTTCCTTTCTCTATGGGAGGCCAATCTATCCCACATTCTATGCAACTGTGGAAATTCTAGAAGAAATGAGGAAGCAAATTTAGTACTTATAAAGTTTTGTTGGCCAGTTTCCTACTTCTGGGTATCTGAGCAGGCAAAAAAATGCACTAAGTAGGAAGCAAATGATCCCTCCCAGGACCGGAAGGGAGCGCTTCCTCTCCTGTTCTCTCTTACTCACATGACAAGTACATCGTTACCCCCCAGAGTGTCCGACTGCGGCGAGGACACAGTCAGGATGGGGAATTTTTCTTATATGTAATATTTCTCTGGTTCACTGTGTGAGAAAATTTGTTCAAGAAATTGGTTTGTATATTTTGAACCTTTGGTAAAAAGTAAATGCTATCACTCACATGCTTGTGCTTGGCTTTGTTTAATTTTTCATTTTAAATTCATTTTGTTGAGGTATAATTACATACAGTAGATGCCTGCACTTGCAGTGTACATTTCAATGAGGTTTGACAAATGTATACACTCATCATATAACAACTACCTCAACTCAGAAAGGGACTATTCTCAACACCCCCAGAGTTTCCTTACACACTGCAGCAGCCTGCTCCACCCCTAAACCTGAGAAAACTCCTGCTGTGCTCTCTGTCAGGATGGAGTAGTTTTGATTTTCTTTTATGATTAAGTAGAAATAAAATCATACACTATGTAGTCTTTGGTTCCTGCCTCCTTTCTCTCAGCACAATGTATTTGAAGTTCTGGCCTTGTTATTGTTGAGTATATTCCATTGTATGAATATACTATAATTTTTGTATCCACTCAACAGTTAATGGTCATTTGGGTTCTTTCCAGTTTTTAACTCTTATGAATAAAGCGACTATGAACATTCATGCACAAGTTTTTGTAGGGATATGTGTTCTCATTTCTCTTGGTTAATTACTTAGAAGTGAAATTGTCAAGTATAATATGGTAGTGGTGCAACTAACTTAATAAGAAATTGTCCAGCTGTTTTCCAAGGAGGTTTGACTGTTTTACATTTGTGCCCAGTGTATGAGAGTTCCAGTTGCTCCACATCCTCGCCCAGACTGAGTGTTGTCAGTGTTTTTACATTGGAGCTAATCTCGTGAGTGTGTAGTAATAACCATTGTTGTTTTGATTTTAATTTCCCTGAAGACCAGAGATACTGAATAGCTCTTTGTGTGCTTTTGAACATTTGTATACTTTCTTTTGTGAAGTTTCTGTTCATATTTTTGCCTAGTTTAAAAGCTAAGCTGTTTTTTTTATTATTGAATTGTCAGTCTATATATTCTATATTCAAGTTTTGGGTGCGTTTTGGTGAGATATATATTTTGTGAACACATATCTGGATTGCTTATTCAATTTCCTATGAAGTCTTCCAAAGAATCACAATTTTTGCTTTAATTATGTCAAATTTACCTGTTTTTATTATTGCTTTTTATGTCCTAATAAAACTTTAAGACATAGTTTTGTAGATTATCTCCTTTCTTCTATGTTTTATAATTTCAGCCTTTACTTTTAGGTCTATGAACTATTTCAATGAACTTTTGTATGTAAAGTGGGATAAAGGTAAAGTTCTATTTTTAAAAATATAAATATACATTTGTTTCAGCCTTACTTATTGAAAAAACTATCCTTTTCCAATTAAACGGCCTCAATACCTTTGTCAAAACTCAACTGACCAAATAATGATGATCTCCCTCATTGGTTTTTAAAATATCAAATATTAAACTTTCAATCCAATAAATTTTAAAAAATCAGTTTGATGCTATTTAAGACAGATCAAATCAGAGAATGCGTTTAGGACATTTGAAAAATAAAGACAGCCCTAAAGAAGGTGCCCATTTGTGTGTGTGCCCTCATCAGGCACCAGCCCTCGGGGAGCAGAGGCGGGGCCAGACTCAGGCTCGTCTACCCAGTGCCTGACACACCTGGGCTCCCAGTGCAAAAGTTCCTTGAGGAAGGGAGGGAGAGAGGGAAGGAAGGAAGGAATTTATGTGGGCAACACAAGAAACAGAGCTTTGTGGATATTTCTGCTGTCCCCAGTGGAGATATTTATTTACCTACGTTTATTCGAACTTGCCATAGTCTCCAGGTGGTTCTTTTCTTGTCATCCTTCAGTGAAGTCAAAATCTCAGTAGAGGGGGGCTCCTGCCTGAGTTCCTATCTGTTCCTCTCCTTAACCTCTCTGTGCCTCAGTTTCCTGGTCTGTATTTTTTTTTCATGGGGTATCATTGATGCCTCCACAGTCTTAAATGTGCCAGAAAAACTTTTCCTGGAACACAGCTCACTTTTCCAGGAAGGAAGAGGCAGCAGGCAGCTGACTCATCACCCTCAGTCCCTGCAGGTTGCTGCTGAGATGCCTATATTCCTGCCCAAATGGTCCATCTGGACCTGGCTCCTCTCCGCCTCTGAGCCATGTGGGTGGTAGCAGCTTTTGTGACTGTCCCCAGGAGACTCCATCTAGGGGAGACCCAGGCAGCAGCTTTGCCTAGGAAGCTAGACGCAGGACCCAATGGCACAGACCCACAGTCCTGCCCACTCACACACGTCACCTCTGAGGAAAATTGGTTTCTTGTCTAAGGACACAGGTCCCTCTGTCTTTTTGCTTTACCCAAACATTTTTCCCTTTATCACGCATCCTTTACTAGCTGCATTGGTCCCCTGAAGTGATCAACACACCTGACCAGCTGCCTGAAAGGGAAGATGGGGAGTAAAGAGAGGAACATCAGGGACTGGAAGAACAAAGAGTGTCAGCTAGATGAAGCGTCTGGAACATTGTATGGGATCAGTTCGGGTTTGTCGAGGTGTTGTGATTGTTGTGTTCTTATTATCATTAGGAGGGGAGCTGGAGAATGAGGAGCCCCACTTTCTGACGGGAATTAGAATGAGGCCTCACCACCAGGCTGGCCACGGGGAGCCGCCTTCCTTTCCCTGCTGTTCATGCAGTGCCAGCCAACTTTCAACCCACGTGACCACGCTTCCGGCCAAGACAATCTGAATTAATTTGGGGCATGAAATTTGGTGGGATGCAGTGCCAACTGTTTAACTGAAATCAAGATGCAAACTTCCCTTCATCTACTCATTTTGTAAATCCTGTCAAAAATAAAATAAAAGCCATTAAGCTTGTCTGGCAACGTTTGTCCTTTATACGCCAAGCTATTCATTGTTTCCTGATTCCTTTATCCTCTGTTTGCCTGCCCATCCCCCCCGGCCCCCTCCCATAGCCCATATCTGTTCTGTTATATTTATGGTCCCTGGGTAGGCCCAGCACACTGTCAGCTTTACTGACTTTGCCAAGTCTAAGATCCCTTTTAGGGGCTTATTTTATTTAAAGAGCACCCCATTAATGGGCTTAATGGCCTTTCAATCACTTAGTATGCATTGTCAATGAGGGAGAATCGATTTTCTGAGAATTCCTGTTCTGGGAGGAAAACAAACAGCCCTTCCTTCCCATTGCAATTTGGCCAATGCACAGATGTACACTCGCCTGTGTCTTGGGTCACAGGCTTTCCTTGCAGCAGACCTCCGAGGAAGTGCCCTCTGCCCGCACCACCCCGAGGAAGCCTTGCTCCTTTCTTCCTGCACTGCCTTTCACCTTTGGGGCTGTAACCTGCTGGGCTATGGGGGCTGTGGGGACGTCTTGTGCATTAAGTTTGGATGAGGTTGCATGTTGCTCTCACAAAAGACCCATGCCCCCAAGGCCCTGCAACCCTCTTTGGGGAAGAATCAGACCATTCCCCACAGGGCCCCACCAGATCCCCTGGGCCACAGTAACAGATGGGGAAGAATGGCTGGCATCCAGTGACCCCCAGATACAGACAGACTTTTAAGAAGAGCCCTGCCCCTCCACAGTCTTGAGTTCCAGAACCTCAAAAGCAATGATCCAACACATAATACTCTCACTGGGGTAACTTCTAGTTAGCTAAGCTCTCACCGGGGGACCTCTAATTCCGTAAATATCTGTTAATGACTCTCTATGAATAAGACCTTCCGGTGGTCCTGGGAGATACAAGCAAGGGACACAGAGACAATAAAACACAGTCTTCGTCTAAACTCCGGGTTTATCTCTTCTAAGATAGGGTCTTTTAGGTGATCTCCCCTCCCTCTCTGGTTCTCCACCCTCTCCTCCTCCTTCTATCCCTCCTCCTGATCCTCTTCCTCTTCCTCTCCAGCCCTTCCTCAAGAATCCTGCATTAAATCCCTACATTCTCAGTAGCAACAGTTGTATTTTATGGAGACTGACAATGAGCCACAGTCCCCTCCTTGGCACCCTACATGCACCAGTCTACGTAATCCTCACCACAATTCTATCTAAATGCTCTTACAGCATCACTAAACCTTATTTTTCAGAGAAGGAAGTCGAGTTTAAAGACAGTCAAGTAATTATTTGTGGAGCCAGATTCATCTGACTTGAAAACCTTTCCTCTTGACCCATGGACATGAACAAAAGAGGGGGAATGCGGGTGGGAAGGGGTTGTGCAGGGTGGAGGGGAATAAAGGGGGCAAATAGCATAATCAATAAAATATATTTTTAAAATAACCTTTCCTCTTAAACTAACTCTTACTTTGTCTTCTCCTCCTCTTTTTAGGGTACTTTGCTCCCCAGGGAGTCTTAGCTAGCAGGTACCCACTGTCCTAACCTAAGTAAAGCAGGTTTCCTGATGTCTGGCTAGTTAGAATAATATTAATAACAGTGGCCATCATCTACAAAGTGCCCATCCTGTGTTAAGCTCCTTATACACATTTTTTCACTTAATTGTCACAACCACCTCAAAACATGGAGAATGGGACACCGTGAGGTTAAGGGACTTCCTCAACATCTCACAATTATTAACTAATAATAATAATGAAATTGCTAGCACTGATTGAAGGTTTATTATATACCAAGTGCTGGACTAAGGTTTTTATATCTATATATTTTTTAATCCTACCAAGGTATTATTATTTGTAGTTTACAGATGAGGAAACTGAGGCTCAGAGACTAAAGTAACTTGCCCAAGGTTACTCAGCCTGTAAGTAGTGGGGCCAGCATTTGACCCACATGGCTCATGGCTGTGCTGGTAATGACAATGCCACAGTCAGGTCCCAAAGCTCATGTTCTTCATATTGCACCACAGCCACCTCTGTCCTCCCCCAAAACCCTTTGGAAAATGTCCCAAAAGTTTTCCCAAAATGACAGTTGAAGACAAATCTGAGACTCCAGGCTTTGTGGCAGGGATGTCTCTTAACAAGCTCCTGCACAGCACCGGAATCTCATTTGCATTTGTCCTTTCTCAGTAGTTTCCAATTCCCAAGCAGAACACAATTTAACTGTAAAATTCGCCTTAACTAGGCAGCTGTCTGCTGCAGTCAGGCACCAGAATCAGGTGTGATGCCCAGTAGGCTCCCCCAAAGCAACATGCCAGCCTTTGTAAAGCAATATAAAGTCACCTCCGAGAAATTAGATGCCACTTGGAAGAGGCATATGCTACCATGCCTGCTTGTTGTCAGCTTGGATGGTGCAGGGGGTGCCAATCACGACTCAATTATTCCCAGGACTTCTGTCCTGAAGGCTTCCCTGCCATCGATGAGAACTAGTGCAGGCAAAACTATCAAATGTCTGGGACCAGGAGTGTTACTTGGGAGGGGGTCTCTGAAGAAGGAGTTATGGGTTTAATTGGCTTCCCTTCACCACAAAGTCAACAAGCCATCAAAATGAGAGCTCCCGATATCCAGTAAGCAAGATAACACTATTCAAAAAATGTCATCAGAGCCTCTACCATACCCAGAGCATAATGCTAGGGTACAGGTGGCAAACACGAAGTCTGCAGGCTGAATCTGGCCCTCCACCTTGTTTCTGCCCAGTGGCAGTGCCAAGCTCCTGGCCCCTAGTTAAGGAGTAGTTATATTTATACAGTCCTAAAATTACATTAGGCCCTTTGAAGGCTGATGTGGCCCCCAGTCAAAATGAGTTTGACACCCCTGTAGCAGTTATAAAATCCAGTCAAAAGCCCAGTCTCAGCTTGACAAAACCCTACAATTTATGCAGGTACTTAGAGTGCCAAGGAGAGTGAGAAAAAAAATGCCCTTAGGGAGGTATAGTCAGTGGAGTTCAAAGACATCTGGTTAAAGGCTGTAGTTGAAATGAAGAGAGGAGATGAGATCACTGGGCAACAGACTATAGGAAAAGATGATTAAAATGCTCAGGAGGGAATTTCAGCAGAGGCCTAAATCTATGGGGCAGAGGAAATGGCAAAAATATCCTAGAAGTGGAGCCAGGAAAGAGAGTGGCAGCTCAGAATCCCAGGACACACAGGGTGACAGTGAGAGGGAAGTCCCACTTGTCCCCATCGTGTCCAATGAGACGAGGGTTATAATACAGGAGGCAGAGCCATGACCCTGGAGTTTAGGAGGATGCTGACAACTCCAGGAAACAGTGTTGGTAAAGAGGTTTGCCCAAGGTCAAGGACATCTTGGGCTGTGAGGAAAGTAACCCAAGAGTGTAGGCTGCTCTTTAGAAATGTTTAATAATGAGAGGAAGAAGAGGTGGAAGTTGGTAAGGTAAGAGGGTAGTAGGCCTGAAGGATGTGGTTTGAAGAGTGGGGGAAATTCAAGCATGTTTGCAGGTCCCAGGACAGAAGACCTGGAAGATACAAGGAGAGCATAAGTTCCTGGTGGAGTGAGATCCTAGGGCAGGCAAGAAGGACCAAGGGCACGAGAAAGCAAATTCACATTGAAAAGGTGAACAGACATTTCACAGACAGGAGCAAGGAAAGAGGGGAAGAGATAGTGCAGCCGTTTTGAGGTGGAGAAGGGGATATTGAAAAAAACTTACCACTGGTTACCTTGACTTGGCCATTATATCAAAAATTATCTCCAAAACAGTGACTGTGTGGGGAATGCACTAAAACGGCCATCTTTCGAAGGAAGGTGCTAGAGGAAATGGGGGAGTCTCTACATTCATTTTTCATGAAGCAAATTTTCATCTTTTTACCTCATTTTTTGTAAAAATTACATTTATAGTTACAGTAAATTTACTGCTTCAGCCTTCGCTGTCTTTACTTCTTCCTTAGGAATGTCTTACAACCTTTATCTCAAGGATTTTCTTCCTCTTATTAGCATCAACTCTAGAGTCTGTAGGGGCTAATTATCCAGGCTGAAAATTACCCGGGTCTTTCTTGTCCTCCCGCCTCAGACTGCCCGTGTCTCAGCCACTTCACTGCTCACCGGTTGTTCCGCCAGACGTGGGCAGGGGGTGAACCTGCAAAGCTCAAACTCAGATCAGATCGTTTCGTTACTTATTCTGGGATGTAGCCAAATATTTTAAGTTATTAGCTCAAATGAGGTTGGGGGTGAACTGGTGTTCATAATTATTTCATTATCCCTGAATGAAACTACCGCCCACAATTAGTCCCAAAGTCAGAATGATGAGAATGTCTATATGGGGATTTAAAAAAAAGACACACTTAGCGAAGGTCCTACTGACAGAGCGCTAAAGAAATACCTCTCGTATCATAGCTTCGATGATCTGCTTGCTGTTCAATCAGAGTCTTGCTTCCTCATAGGGCAGGGGTGTCAAACTCATTTTCACTGGGGGCCACATCAGCCTCGCAGTTGCCTTCAAAGGGCTGAATGTGATTTCAACTCCTTAACAGTTAAGGAGTAGTTACATTTACACAGTCCTAAAATTATTTCAGCCCTTCGAAGGCAACTGTGAGGTTCATGTGACCCCCAGTGAAAATGAGTCTGATGCCCCTGTCATAGGGTATCTAATTTGAAATTTCATACATTGCATTTTCAGATTGGAAGCTAGGAGTTAGTGCTGCTTGTATTAACACATCAGTGATTATTCCAGCCCCTAAAATGTGATGCTTAGACCACTCACCAGCATTACGGTTAGAGCAGCTTCTGATGCTCCGTATTCTGCCTGTCTCATTGATGACAACAGGGCAGGATAAGATGGTTTCTCTTTATTTACTAAACTTTGGGAAGTGTGTACTTTTAAAGGGTCTGATAGGTTGTGATGTTGTGCTACAGTTTTTCTGGATGTTACCATTGGGAGAATATGAATAAAGAGGATCCATAGAACCTCTCATATTACTGTGAATCTACAATTGTATTGTGAATGTACAATTGCCTCAAATGAAAAGGTTTAATGAAAAAGTTTCCAAGAACTTTTTACCATCAGAACAGCAAAACCATAACAAAATCTAACAGTGATTTTCGCAGATTCAATACATCCACTAAAATGGCTAAAATTAAAGACTGACAACATCAAGTGTTGTCAAGGATGTGAAGGAAGTAGGAATCTTTTATACTGCTAGTGGAATATACAACCATTTTGGAAAGCATCTTGGCAATTCTTTGTAAAGTTAAACACACATTTATTATATGACCTAACTCTTCCACTCTTAGTTCTTTACTCAGGAGAAATAAAACCTTGTGTCCACCAAAAAGACTTGTATGCAAATGTTGAGCACACCTTATTCAAATATTACCAAATTGGAAGCAACCCAAATGCCTATCGACTAGCAAATAGCTAAAAAATTTTGACATATTCATGTAATGGAAGACTACTTAGCAATAAAAAGATTAAAACCACTGACACGTACGACATGAATGCATTTCAAAAACATTATGCTGAGTGATAGAATTTACACACAAGAATACATACTATATAATTCCATCTATTTGAAATTCTAAAACAATCAATTCAATCTATACTAACAGCAGAACTGTGGTTTCCTGGAGACATGAGGGATCAAGGAGGGAAATGACTGCAAAAAGGCACAATGGAATTTCCTTCAGGGGTAGAAATGTACAATATCTTGATTGAGTGCTGGAGGGGTGTGTGTGTGTGTGTGTGTGTGTGTGTGTGTGTGTGTGTGTGTGTTTTGTTTTATATAAAGTGTACCCTAATAAAGTTGATTGGGAAAAAGAAGGGCACCAAGGACCTCTAGCCAAATAAGAAAAATAAAATGAATCCTAGCAATAATGTTCTTATACTCAATAGCTTAACTTCCTAATCTTAAAGTCTTCTTCAACAATCAACAGGTACTCAGAGTCAACAGAACCTGGCTTAGATCAGGTAGTAGAGTGAACTCATGCCCAAACTGAGGCTCCATCAACTCAGTGACCTACAAAATTAATTTCTAAGCTGTGAACATGTAACTTTCCTATGTCTCCAACGTTCGCTCCTCTCCACAGGTGCAGCCACTTAGCTGCAGGTAGAAGGAACTCAAACTATTCCCGTGGAGAAACCAACCCTGTGCTCACTGAAAGGCTGGGGCTGGGAAGAGTTCCAAATCACCAGGTCAGTGCTTCAGCATCCAAGCCTATTTCTGACTTTGTTCCCTCTCTGATCTTTAGAGGAAGCTGGTAATTATAAAGAAGCCTTGTAAGCAGCTCTCCTCTTACACCCTAGCCCTTGCAGAATTAGAGTCCTGCCACAGTGCTGTGCCTACCCCCCATCTCAGTTGCCTATGGTGGGGTCCTGACTTGGTTTTGCCTGCTGCTCAACAACCTAGAGTCCTGGTGCCACTTAATGCCAGGCCCCCCCTACAGCCGGACTGGTCTTCCAATGGCCTGCAGACAGGTTCCCATGATGTTCCACTCTGTCCATTTACAGGACCATACCCAGGGAGCAACCGTCTCCCTGCCCCAGGAGCTCTGTGCCCTGACTCGGTCTGACTGTCCTTGTCACCATCTCCTGAGGCTTTCCCAGATTTGTGGATCCCATTTTCATCCCAGAGAGGCCTGCCCACTCTGATTCTCAAAGACATTTCTGCAAGTCATGGTTCTCCATAACATATTTGGCGAAACATATTTGTTGGTGACACAATCCCAACTTCTTAAAGGACAAATTCTGTAAAGCTATTATCTTTATGTTGCATCTAGAATCACAGAACTTGAGAGTCAGAAGGTTTTCAGAGCCCGAGTGCACTGGTCTGCCACAGCAGGAGTCTTTGAGAAATGGACCTGGAGGGGAGAGGGGAGGGAATTTCAGGGGAAAAGGGAGGGGATTATAGGAACAAGTATAAAGGA
>PVKM010004418.1:0-52284 GCA_004027735.1 Carollia perspicillata
AGAAGCTAAAGAACTTATGAGACATGGACATGAACTAAAGAGGGGGAGTGTGGGTGGGAGGGGGTTGGCAGGGTGGAGGGAAATGAAGGGGGAAAATGGGAGAACTGTAATGGCATAATCAATAAAAAAGTTAAAAAATAAAATAAATAAATAAATAGTTTAAAATAAAAAAAAACAAAATGTTTAATGGAAAATTCTGGAAATAAACAATTCAAACGTTTTTTTTTCCGTTTTTTAAATTTTATTTTAATTGTTATTCGAGTACAGTTTTCTGTCTTTTACTCCCGATCCAGTCCACCCCCCCAGTGCTCCCCACCTCCCTCCCATTTCCACCCCCCTTAGTTTTTGTCCATGTGTCCTTAATACTTGTTCCTGTAATCCCTTCCTTTTTTCCCCTGAAATTCCCTCCCCTCTCCCCTCTGGTTACTGTCAGCCTGTTTTCTATTTCAATGTCTTTGGTTATATTTTGCTTGCTTGTTTGTTTTGTTGCTTAGGTTCCTGTTAAAGGTAAGATCATATGGTATTTGTCTTTTTTAAGTGTGTGCCATTCCGAGTAGTGTGATGACATCTTGGGCCATCCAGCTCTGTCCTGCCGGGATGTGACCCATCCCTTCATCCAGTGCATTCCTGCTGTAGACTCTCCCTGCCCATTAGTCACTTAGTAGCTGTCTCGGTGATCAGGTCAACTATTGCGGTATCACAGCGCTTGTGTTCAAGTAGCTCTTGTTTTATTTCATAATGGCTGAAAAGCCAAGAGTAGTGATGCCGGAAATTCAGATATACCAAAGAGAACCTGTGAAGTGCTTCCTTTGAGTGGAAAGATTTGCCTGCATAGGGAAAAACATAGCATTCCATAGGGCTCGATACCATCATGGTTTCAGCACGCACCAGGCGTCTTGAAACATATCCCCCATGGATGAAGGGGGCTGCTTTATAAGGAAAACTATTGCTGAAAAGGAACTCTCGTGTGCTAAGGACTGGAGACTGTAGTGAAGCTGGAATGATGTAATCACACCGAAGATGACCATGACGGCTGGGAAATGAGGGAGACGAGGAGAGGAGGAAGGACGGGGAGGTTCAGAGCACCTGGGTCTATTTTTAGGACTTCCAGTGTTTATGCTAAGTAGAATGGAGATATGGAGACGAGTTGGCTGCTCCATATGGTGCCAGACTCCTTTTTTAAGAAAATCACTGCATTCTTGATGACCAGAAAAAATGCCTGGCGTGAAGGTACTCAAAAAATGTTTATTGAATGAGTTAGCAAATTAGTGATATGAACAGATTCTGTTTTACAAATAGCACTGTGCTGTTATGTGGAGAGTGAATTGCAAGAAGGTAAGAGAGAGAATGTACATAAGCCAAAGAAACATGGAACTCATGTGTAATTGCAGCCCATTCTGGACCTCGCTGGGCTGTAACAGTCTATATCGTACAGTGACTGTATCGTACAGTGACTGAGGTCATTGGAATCAGACAACCCTGGGTTCAAATCTCAGCCCTGCTACCTATTAAGCAGCATTGGCTTAAGGGTGTTGATTTCAGCGATTCTTTCTTGATCAACAAAATAGGGACAATAATGCTAACTACTTGTCTGATTATTATGAAGATTAAATTTTTTAAAAGAATATAAACAGTGCCTGGCACCCAGTAACAGTTCATGGAGCAAGAAAAACAGAATAGCGTGGAGGCCAAGAATGCAGGTTGTTAAGTCAGACTTCCAAGGTTCAGATCATGAGTCTGTTACTAGCTGTGTAACCTTGAACAAGTTCCTTAAGTTCCCTGCAGCTCAACCACCAATTCCTTATCCAAAATCCATGATGCTGGGTGCATTTCTGGACTCAGAATTGTTTTTTAGCATTTTTAGAAAGGTAAAGCAGTCCACATACCATATATTTGGTAACATTCCTATTGGGCTCTTGGACAGCGCCTTCCATAATCAAACGTTTTTTTCTGCAGCTGTACATCTACTTACACGATACTCAGGGGAATTAAAGAAAAAAAGACCACAGAAAGCTCGCCGTGATGTGAGATCAGAATTTGCTGCTAATTAAATTGTGAGAAAATCTGGCTGTGGGCTCCGTCCTGATTCTCTGCACCGGTAGCATAGAAGCTGGTAAAGAGATATATTTATTCACCATGCGTCTGTTGAATTTCCTCTCCTTAAATTATGTTCTTGTCGATCTGGTCTGATGAGATTCCCAAGGTGTCAGCCTTCTGAATTGGTCCATCAGATGGAGTAAGGTTAGAGCAGAGAATTTATACTGGATCAAAGGCCCAGCATGGAGTTTCCAAGGGTTCTTGTGAGTGCAGCATTTTACAGTTAGGGGAGGGGCCACAGAGGTCTCCTACAGCCCCCCAGGGCTTGGCCTTCCACGGGGCACGAGCTCCTTTGTCACTGGCTGGCAAGGAAGAAACCAGTTTAGGTTCGAGGGGGAACTGTTTCCTCTACTCCCCAAATGTAACCTCCACAAAGGCAACAATACATTTTGTTCATTTTGTTTGTTTTGTTAACTGGTCTGTTGTAAGCGTGAAATGACTGGCCCACATGGGGGTAGGAGGGGGGTGGGCACTTTGTAAAGCATACAGTTGTCTAACCACTATGCTATATACCTGCAACTAATGCTAAAAATACTGTGAACTGTTTGAAAAATAACTTTAGGAAGAATGATTGGCCCATAGTAGATAGTAAATATTTATTAAATGAATAAAAAAAGTGAATAGGAATGAGCATTTATTAAATATCCTCCAGGTGCCAGGCAATTTTGCATAATTTCTCCAACCCTGTTAGGAATCTTATGTAGTAGGTAATGTCCTCATCTGTTTTACGTCTGAGGAAACTGAGGCTCGGACAAGCTTCTGTCAACAGGATCCACATCTTGGCCTCAGCCCTGGCTCTTTCTTCTGTGCCCCGACATACCAGCTGCCCAGTGAGAGACAGGCTAACCCGGTATCTGGCTGCCTTTCAGCCAGAGCAGACCAAGGTGGGACAGGTGGGTTCAGGATGGAGATGGATGCTGAGCTGGGTGTTTTGAGAGAGTCCTGCCCAATCAGAACCGGTGGCTCAACCAAGTGGAGCAGGTATGACTCTCTCAGACCTGATATCCCTGGGCAGCTTGGGTTCACTTCCTGGAGCTGACCATCCTGGGCCAAAGCAAGGCGGAGTCGTTGGCCTGTGACTGTGGGCTCTGACCCTGTGGAGAAGTGGTCTGTGTCCGGCCATCAGCTTTCGTGCACCACGGAAGAGGAGGAGGGAACCTTGTTGTGTAATTCAGGCTCAGCCACTCCCTAACTGCATGACGTCAGGCAAGTCACATTTTGCTTTTCTCGCCAATACAGTTGAAAACAGGTGGCCGTGTTTACCTTGCAGGGATGTAGAGGGAGTCAGAGACAGCAGATGCAGACTGTGCAGCCTTTTCTGTTACGTGAATAAGCCTTCCTGTGTGGTAACTGCCACTACCGTTGCCGTGTGTGTTGTTATTTTATCTGAAGGCCTCCAGCTGGTTTACCGCATCATGGGCTGAATCTGGGACCCAAGAGCAGTGGGGACTGTGTGGAGACAGTACTCTGAGAGCCCTGTGAGGATGAGGACAGTGTCCTCCATCCCCGACCCCATCACATAGGACGAGGCTCATGGTGAGGGCCCAGTGCTTGCTTGCTGAGAAGCTGATGAGTGGCAGACTGGATACGAACATTCTGTTTCTCTTTCTAGCTCTGTAAAGGGACCTCGGCAAAAACAAAGATCCAGCAACGTATACTCAATCATGGTTTCTTGCAATGTGGAGAGTGCTTGAAACTAATGCAAGTGTAGAGCTGTTAAGGAACCGGAGAACAAAATGAAAGGGGTGTGTGTGTGTGGGGGGGGGTGTTTGTCATGCTGTTTTATTTGTCTGTATTGTTGCTGTGCTTCTTTCATCCTGGGGGTTTGTAATTGCTCAGAGACATAAAAATATTACATTAGTTTATATAGACTTAGGAAAAAGCATGGGAAATACACGCTGAGATGCCAACAGTGGTTATTTTGAAGTGGAGTGATTGCAGGTAATTTTTTCCCCCTCTTTGCTTACAGATACTTTCCACTATCCCAGTGCAGGCCCGCGTATTACTTAGGTAGTTTATGGAGAAATGTAAAGGGACTCAGCCCGAGATCTGCCAAATTATAGTCCTTTCACTTCTTCGCCAACCTGTGTTTTCTTTAAGGACAGTTTCCAAGGGGCAAGGCCCTGTCTGAATTAAGGGCAAGAAGGGCACAGAGAAAACAACCGTAGCCATCTGCACCCAGACATGTAGGAAGCAGCAAAATGGGGAAAGCAAATATTATTTATGGGCTCCTATTACTTGCTACCCACCATGCTGAGTGCCGTAATTACACTCTTATGTAATTCACCCCAGAATACTGCAAAGTTAGGTATCACGCTTCCCATTTCACAGAATGAGAGAGTGAGATGTAGAGAAGTTAAGTGAGTACCCACCCACCCCAACACACATCACATATCCAGCAAATAGTTGTGTAGACTGGGGACACTGGGCCTTTAACCATTACATCACTGACTGGCACAGCCCTTCCTGGCACCCAGTGGTGCCAACATTAACACATCTCTTCATCTATATTTTCTGTATATATTTATATATATTATGTATACACTATAACTATAACATGCACATGTACATACATGTGTGTACATACACACTGATGACTTCAGCTCTCTAGGTGCTTACAGGGAAACAAATGGATAAAGTGGGAAAAATGATCTCAACATGTAAATATGGTCATAGGTATATATTTCCTTATGACCCAGAGTTACTGGGTTAAATTTGGGGAGATTTGTGTCTGGGACTGGGGTGCAGTTCTAGAAAGCCAAGGCAGGAAGGAATCTTGTTGATCATTTAATAGTTATCAACCTCTCTCTTTCTCTCCTCCTTTCCCCCTCCCTCCCTCCCTCTCTTTCTCTTCTCCCCCTCTCTCTCCTCCTCCTCCTTCTTCTCTTCCTCCTTCTTTTAATACCAGCAGAATGCACTGTCAAACAATTTAGGAAAGTGAGTGGCTGAGGGGCCCAGGCTGAAGCCTCCTTTTCTGCACTCACAGGTGCTCCTAAAGAGCCCTGCGACTAAAACACCATGCATACAGGCCTCCACACCGGTCACCGAGGAGGCAACACAAGACCAGGGACACAAAGACACTTCTCCGAGTCTCTCAGAAACTTCTTAGCAGAGGTGAGGTAGGATTCCAACACTCATCTAAGAGCTCTCTTCCCACGTTATTGTAATTATTCATTCCAGTCTTCTATATTTGCTGATGGAAAGCAAGGACCTGGAGGACAATTATAGCATTAGGACAGTCCACCACTGTCCTTTCACACCTGGGCTGAGTCACGCACCTGGTAGGTGTTGAATAGAGTGTTGCTGAGTGGATGAGCAGATGGATGAACTCAGGAGATTCTTTCTGCCCAGCCAGGGGGCTGCCGTGCTGTGAGTGTATGATGCACCCACCGAACTCACAGAACTAGCAGCCCCTAATTCAAGATGCTAATTATCCTGAATAATCATTGACTCCCACTCCCCCCCCAACCTGCCCAACTCACACCCCCACTACTCCCTGAGGTCTTTCCTCAGTCCACAGCCAGGAGCCCCTGTCATTTGGCTGTCAGGCTCACAGTTGAATTTTTGTTTTGTTTTGCAATTCAGTTGACTCCATTTATTGTTCAGTGAGTATCGAATCCGTGGAGACATGCGTCTCCCTCCCTCTCCTGCTCTCTGTCCAGAGCCGGAGACCTCTTCCTCCCTGGTGCCTGCAGAGCACAGTGCAGTAGCTGTCCTGGAGGTCCTGGGCAAGACCAGAGGTCTTGGTGAGCTCTGATGGTCTGGGGACTAAGGGGCAGGAGCTAGAGTGTACTGAATGAAGAGAGGAAAGCCTACTCCATCCCACCTCAATCCTGCAGTTCGGGTTGTCCTGGTTTCACCCTCTTGATCTGCTCTGTTTCAGGCCGGGACGGGAAGGAGGAGGCTGCAGAAGAAGGGGCCTGCATCGGGGCCCTGACTAGCTTTGGCGCAGAGATTCCAGCTGCACATGAGTGGGCCGGCCTGCGCAGCTGGCCTCGCCTCCCTTCTTGGCCAGGGAGCAGGGAGGCCCAGGCTGGGGAGCTTGGAGAAATCACAGGGCCTCAGCCTCTTGCCTGGGGTGGCCGCTGGGCAGCTGTGGGCTGTTTTTCTGTGGCCTGTACAGTTAAAGGGCACTAACGTTTCCCTGAGCCTCTGTAGAGCTGCTTGTCATCTTTACGGGCAATGGGTTGAGGAGAATAAATACTCCTGAACATCTGGGTATCACTTTATACAAGTTAGTTTTCCTGGAAACCAAAACCTGGTTTCCCTGAAAACTAAAGTGCAATTGATCCCCTTAAGAATATTCTGGCTGGCAGTCTCAGTGTTTGAAGAGCTAACCCTGAAATCTCAGAGCTCCCTTCCCTGACAGACCCTGCAATTTCTTCAAGCGCGGTTTCTCCCAGCCCGCGTTCAAGCACCAGCTTCACAATTTTGTCTACCTGGATTATTATTAACTTAATGTGTTCTTCTTGAAATCGACTCATTTCTTTTTCATTATTTTTATTTTCAGTTAAATCAGTGACTTCAAGGGGAAATTTATATCACCACCAGTAAATGGAAAACCAAGATTACTTGCCATAATAGACAACAGCTCTAAAAATCAATACAATAGAAACAAAACAATTTTATATAATTCCAGATGGATGCTGTTGCCTCTGGAAAGTTCAGAGCCGGAGCTTGATTTTGTCTTTGAAAAGAGGGAAGGTTGGCAAATGTGACAGAATTGTCAAGAATATCAGCAGTAAGCCAAGCCGTTCTCATGGACGGAATTTGAAGGACTGAAAGAAAACTAGAACATTCTTTATTTTTTGTTTATTAAATGATTTAATTCTTATGTGTCCCACATTTTGGCAAACACTGTGTAACCCAATAGAAAGGTTTTTTTTTTACCAAGGACTGGACCCTGGTCACACTGTAAGTTTGTGCAGTGGTGGGATTAGACCCAGGACACTGGACTTCACAGCAGGTTCCCCCTGCCCCTTAAGCACACATCAGCTGGCCTTTTTGCAGGAAACACTTCACTTTTTAGGACTGCAGTCTGATGCAGTAAAGATTTTGTCAGAAAAAAAGATTGCATTATTTTTTTGTACCATGACACTCTGTGTCTCTGGTTTTGCTAAGACAGATATTAGGGTTTCAGCATTCTAGGTACCACTTCCTATTTTTATACCCCACGTAAGAAGTGCATTTGAATTAAGTGACTATTACAGCGATACCGTAATCTGGGTGAAATTATAAAAATTTACAGGTAAAACAGTCAGAAGCATGCTGAACTTTGACTATTAATAGTTTAATCATTCATTCAATGCTTATTTAGCAACTTATACCTTTACTTACAACCACCTGTCACTAATAGAAGGCCCTTTGGAGCCTGATATCATGTTTGTCCATGGCTTTTGCTCCAAGTCAAATAATCCAGGGGCAAGCTCACCCCAAATTTGACTTTCCCAGGTTTTGTAAGAGAGGGAGAAGAGACTGTAACTTTTGTTGAGTGCCAACAATGCCCAGGACTGTGCTAGGTGGGTGCTATTATTGGGACCTCACACGTAGAGCAGAGGAGACTCAGCTGAAGTGCTTTGCCCAAGTCATACCGGCCTGAACAGGGACACCTTTGACTGGGACTCAGCTCTTTCTGACTCCAAAGCCGGCACCTTCCCACTGCCTCTCGGAGCTGCATGCTCATAAGCATTGTGAGAGCACACAATTGTGCTTGCACGTGGTTTCTAGTCTATCTCAGGGCCTAACATGGTGCCCTACCCAGAGCTGCTGCTGAGTGAGTAGCCGCTGAGGGTCATAGTGATTGACAGACGGGGGAAGTTGAGGTCCAGAAGAGAAAAGTGAAGGGAGATAAGCACTGACCCCTGGCCCAGTGCTCTCTGAACTCCACAACCTCACCAAAGGCTCCTTGGAGCTGAATGCTCTGAACCTCTAAAATTGCATATATATATTATATATAATATATATAATATATATATAATATATATTTAGAGGGGAAGGGAAGGAGAAAGAGTGGGAGAGAAACATCAATGTGTGGTTGCTTCTCATGTGTCCCCTACTGGGGACCTGGCCTACAACCCAGGCATGTGCCCTGACTGGGAATTGAACCAGCAACCCTTTGCTTCACAGACCTGTGCTCAATCCACTGAGCTACACCAGCCAGGGCCTATGTATTTTTTTAATTTGGGAGCTAAAATGGAGAGAGGTGAGGCTGGTTATTGATCGGACTAGTTTTAGAGTGAAAGGCAGACTCTCCGGCAGCTTCCCTGGTGTGTCTGCAGATTTGCAAGTATCTTCCTCAAACAGGCAGACTGTCAGAAAAAGGAAATTTTAAAAAATGAAACGCATAAGCAAAGAGGGGGAGAAAAACACCAGCTCTTCAAGAAGAGGTTTGCCTGAGTGGACTCACACATCTCTTAAGACTCCCAGCCAGGGGAGGCCCTCAACTCTGCACTGGGACACGTTCTCTGATGCTGTCTCAGTCTTCTCTGTGCTGGGCCTGATGCCTTCGGTCGCACTGCCCTGCTCCCAGACAGAAACTTTTCCTTTATCTTCATAACACGAATAATTCTGGGACTTCCAAACGAAGCTCTGAAGGCTCACCAGGGTCCCTTGGCCGTCCTACAGAGGTTGGGATGCTCATTTGTTGTGCTCGTGGCAGCTTGGACCAGAGTGGCCAGACCCACACCTGGTCCCAGGGGATGCCCAGTTTCAGGACACCAGGCCTGGGACCTGCATCTTTCCTTTGAGTGCCAGACTGGGTTTATCACCCCGGCATACACAGCAAAGCCACTTAGCTTAAGGAACACGGGTGCAACAATTAGGAATCAAGGGTTCAAATCCCAATTCTTCTACAGCTGCTGTGTGAGCTCCAGCAAGTCTCCTGCTCTCTCTGGTTCTCAAAATAAGGAGTTTGGACTAGATTAGCAGTTTACAAAACTATGTTATTAGAACCTGAGGGAGCCTACAAGGCACCCCAAGAGCCATCAAGAGGGTCAAATTAGACTAGTCTCTATGTCCACACACCAGCTGCTATTAGCAGAGTGTCTTATCTCTACCTGCTGAGTTTTTCTCCTGAGATCTTATTAGGAATAAGTGGTTCTCTGTTTAAATAAAAGGGTTTGATAAATACATGTTTTCTTAGATCACTTCCAGCTGAGACAAACACCCATCCCCCTTATACATGCACATCCAAAAACAGACACATGAACACAGGTACACACAATATTCCCTAAGAAAATAAATGAAAATGAACAAAACATATTATTTTCCTAGTAGAATGCCTGTTTTAGATGATAGATTAACTGACACATGGGAAGGATGTTGACTAAAAAATGCTTTTCTCACTTACCACGCCTTCACACATTCCATGAGGAAAGAATCTTAGGATCTTTGGTGTTACAAGAGTCCAGTGAGCCAAGTTTGGGAGGACAGGAAGCAAAGTGTTCATGGATGCTTTATTTCTCTGAAATTTATTACAACCAAGGATATGTCCATAAATACATATACCTGTATGAGTATATGCATACATGTGTATGTGTATGTACATGTAGTTGTATATGTATATTGTGTATATATATATATTACGTATGGCAGATTTACTTGGAAATCTGTTGGCTTTATCATTATGGATACAGCTACAGACTTGGTTAGACATCGTCATTGACTTTTCTCTGTGTCCCCTCATTCTCCACAGCTCTTCCTATTTTCTGAGAATCTGAGATGGGAAGGTCCTGCTCCCTTGAACCCCAGCCTGACTTCTTACCCCCTCCTTTTCTACTCTTCAGCCTCATTGAGCTGCAGTGGTCCAGGGAGAAAGGAGATCTAAACTAGAGTGATGGCAGTGAGGATGGAGGGGGAGAGATGCTGCAAGGTAGAATCTATGGGAAAGTGGAGATGGCGATGGGGTGTGTATATGTGTTTGTGTGTGCGTTATGCATATATGCATGGTGTGAGTTAGCTATATATATGTGTGTGCTGTATGTATATGTGTGTGGTAGATGTGTGTATGTGCCTGTGCATGTGTATGTGTAGTGCATGTGTGTGTGCTGTTGTGTGTGTGTGGTGGACATATATGTATGTACTTATGCATGTGTATGTAGGTGGGTGGTGGGTGATATATGTGTGCCGTGTGTAGTGTGTATGTGCGTGTGGTATGTGTTTGTGTGAGTTTATGGTGTGTGTAGTATGTGTATGTGTGCTATGTGTATATATGTGTGTGGTAGGTGTGTGTGTGTGTGTGTGTGTGTGTGTGTGTGTGTGCTGGAGGGTTGCTGGAGAAGACTGAATGGGCAGAGTGGATATAGACTCTGAGTTTTGAGCCAGGACCACTAACCATGTGGCTAGAACCACAAACTGTGGGGCCAGTTTTCCAAATGGAAACTAATGGAGGAGAAGAAGCAATTCTGCAGGGAAACAAACACAGTAACTGATAGAACTGAGTCCCAAAAGGGTCAAGGGGTGGGGCTTCAAGGATCTGAGCCCCATGGGAGGGGCTGGCCTCACAGAAGTAGAAGGGTACCATGGTCCTTTCAGACACTCCTCCTCAGTCTAGGGCCCAGATGCAACAGGACAGGAGGAAATGATGAACCAGGGCAGAAGAAAGGGAAGGGGGTACATCCATTGATTCACTCAGTGTTCTCAGTAAAAGGTAAGGCTGAGGAAGGGGCAGACCAGATTGGGAGGAGGAGAGAGGACTTAGCTCAGGGAATGGGCCAAAGCATTTTGCAAAGCGTGGTCCATTTACATCACAATCACCAGGGGGAGCATTTTAATAATGCAAATTACTGGGTTGACCTTAAAGCTACTGAATCAGAATTTCTGGGAATCATTATTTTTATATACTCCCCAAGTGATTCCATGTCTACTAACCTTTGAGAGTCACCATGGTTGACAGTTTCTTTGGGGTGATGAAACCAAATAAACCTTTTCCCAAAGGGTCCTGCAGGCCCGAAGAGTGCCCCTTCTCTCCCCACTCCACATCCTGGCTTCCTATGAGAGGCACAGCAGGCAGGTTTCCCCCCCAGCGTGTTCCCCTTCCCTTAGGCCCACAGGTGGGTCCCCTTGCACCCCAAGGCTGACATGTGCTCACAGGGGAGCCAAGCTTGTGTCTCTTCCTGCAGGCACAGAGCCCTGGAACAAGAGCAGGCACCTAAAGGTCAGGAGGGTCCCAGTTCTAATGAACCCCGACCTTGGCCCCAGCTACCCTATACCAGACAGGGTTACTCTCCCATTTTACAGACAAGAAATTCTGTCTGCCTCACAGTGAGCGCTATGAGGAGGAGGAAAGGAGATCTTGAGTGTGAGATTACTTCAGAACTGCCAGCCTCAGTTTCCCCATCAGGGAAAGAGCATTAACAGCACCCTTGCAGCTGCAGCCTTGCAGGTTCACTCTCGTTTTCCCTTCCTTCTCTCCTGATCTCCACCTCACTCACACTGCTGGAGGTGATACCACAGCCACCCTAGAAGGTGAGAATTGACATCCTTCTTGCAGGTGGGGGTGCTGTGCCTTACAGCACAAAGACAGCAGGTGGTTGGGCCTTGATTAAAACTCAGGTATGTCCAGAGTCCACAGCTCGTGCCCGGAGACATTGTATAGATGTAAATCCAGTCACCCAGAAACTTTCAATTTTGTGGTCTGTTGCAAAAGCCCAGGGTGCTCAGTATTGCAGAGGAGGGTCAGGACACTTACGTGGAATTATAGAAGGTGAAGGGAAAGATTCTGACTATGAAGAACTGAGAGGGCCATTTGGAAGGAGTAAGATTCACACAGAGACGTTTTGTGTGAGATTTTTCAGCTAAGGAGCAAAGGTAGGAGGCCCCCACTCACACTTGGGGAAGTAAATGGACTTACGGGTGGTATGAAAAGCATGGAGGGGAGTGGAGGGGAAGGAGCTATTACAGGAGCAGACATGGCCTCGAATGCCATGCTAGGTAGGTTGTCTGTGGAGAAGGGCACAGTGTGCATTAAGTAGGGGCCTGTGTGCATTAAACAGGGACCTGGAGACAGGAAAACATAAGCCTGTTTCAGAGTGGCCCAGCTGGTAAGCATGGAGGGAGCACAGGGTTTCCTGCCCCTTCTACTCCCTACCCTTCATTAGAATCCTTTTGTAAAGGTTGCAGGGCCCCTTTGCTAGGATCACCTTGCAAAAGAGCATCCATCCTGCCTGCTGCCTGGATTGAGCAAGAGGCTGGAAGCTGGCTGAGGAGGCGGCAGCTGTAAGTCAGACCGCCCCCACACAGGCTCCAGCCTGGGCCTAGGCCCCAGCTGGGGTGGGAGCTCTTGCCCAGGTTACACTGGCCAAATAAGTGCTGCACAGCCAAGAGTGGCTCCAAGCCACCCTGGCTCATGGGAACGATCCAAGTGGTTCGTGCCCTTGTCGTGGCTTTTCTTTGTCTATTTCTTTCTCCTCAATGTACCCCTTTTTTCTCCCCTTACCTCCTATTTTTTCCTTTTACTTCCTTCTCTTTGTCTTCCTTTTTATAATCTGCCCTTGTCCGCTTTTCCTTCTTTATTTATCTTCAGCTTCTCTCTCTCCTTCCTTTGAATCCTTTTCTTGTCCGCATTTTGTTATTTGTGATGTGACTCAGGAGACCCAGGTTTAGACCAGGCTACCAGTGACTCATTAGAAGACTTTAGACTCCACCCTTCTCCCTGAGCCTCAGTTTGCCTGTCCAGTGAGGCAGTGTGATTAGATGGAGGTCTGAAGCAAAGAGCCATCGGGATTTCTCTTTCTACAGTTCTCTGCTCCTACGCCTTACCTCTTTAGTAGAATCGTTAGATGACCAAGTCCACAAGGCTCTCGGAATTCATTTAGGGTCATGGATCTAGCCCCTGGCTGGCTGTTGGAGTCAGCAATTGAGCTTCTAAAAACTGCTATTGCCCAGACCACAGATCAGAGCCATCCAAGGAGAATTTATGGGAGTGGGACTCAGGCATCATTTCTTTAAGTTCCCCCGGTGATTCTCTGGTGCAGCCAGGGTGGGGAATTACTGATTTAGAAGCTGTCTAGCAAAAAAGAAAAGGAAGATGCAGACACTGACGTTTGGTAAAGGTGGAGGAAATGAGGCCCTGAGTGGGGAAAGGAACATGTCCAGGGTCACAGGGTGCGTTAGTGCAGACAGAAGCAGAACCAGGATGCCGCCATTAAGCAAATGTCACTGCCCGCAGTGGGGCCAGGCAGGAGAGCAGCCTCTGACTCTGCCAGAGCCTGGCTGAGAGGCAGGGCCCAGCCACGGCCCCATTAAGCCAGGCATGCCTTACGGGAATCGCTTCTGGCTCCAGCTTAGAAAACAAACATAGCGCTTTGGTTTTCTTTGGCTGTATCCCGAGGTGGGAGAGCTAGGAGGAGAGCACCTGAGGACGAGATGGGAGAGCTAGGAGGAGAGCACCTGAGGACGCAGGTTGGCTGCTCTTTTCCCAGTTGGATTGTGTCTGCCAGATGGGGAGGACTGGAGACAGGTGGGCAGGGCCACTTGGAAGGGGTAAACAGGGGAGTGCATGTCTCTAGCAGCTGCCAGTGGGCTTCCAGAGAATGCATCCCACACAGAGGATGAGGCCTGAGTGGGGAATGGGGACTTGGAGCCTCAGCTGCAGTTAAACCTTATACCTGGACCCCCAAGCCTAAGATCTCAGGTGGATGCAAGCCTCACTCCCTTCATCCCTGACAATGGTCTTAGTGGAAGGAGACCTTGGTTGGGCTCTTCGTTGTAGCTGCTGTTTATCGAGAGCTCCCTACATGCCAGAAATTATGATAAATTCTTTATACTTTATATATAATTTTCATGTGGACTCTTCACAGCTCATCGGGCTAGGGATGACTAGTTGGCCCACCTCACATATGAAGAAACAGGATCGGAGAGATGAAGCCCACTGGTCCAGGTATATGGCCCTACAGATACATAATAGATACAGGACTCAGGTTTATCCTCTCAACTACTGTGCAGTATACTTTCAAATGGATCAGTAGACCTGGGTTTGATCTCTACTTCTCTAATGACAGGTCAACTGTTCTTAGGCAAATTAATTGACCTCCTTGGGCCTCAGTTTTCTCCTGTAAGTTAATGCTTGTTCTGCCTATTTCACATGACTGGTGTGAGGATCAAATGACAGTTGGATAGAAAGAGGTTAGTAAACAATAGAGAAATATACAAGGTGAGAGATTATTGCTATTATTGCCAAACACAGCTGTGTCTACATGCAGGGAACCACCATCACACATACACCTGTCCACACTTGTGACCTTGGCCATCTCTGGCAACCTCTTTGATTTCCCAGGACTCAGGTGGAGGAGGAAAAGGGGAGGAGGGCAATAATAAGAACCTGTTTATAAAACACTTCATATCCCTCAGATGAAAGCTTCTAGATAAATATCATGGCACCACATAAATAAAACCTAAATGCAATAATATTATTCCTGTCCTCTCCAGCCAGCATGGCTGCAGATGTTCTCACTGAAGCTCAGGGTGGCTGGGTGAAGTCCAAAGAGCAAGGGCTTCTGACTTGGAGGGGCTGGAGTTCATCTCCTGCTCCTTCCATGGACTGATTACATGGACCGGAGGCTGGTGACTTAGCCTCTCTGAACCTCAGTCTTGTCATCAGAAAGTTGGGAATAAAACACATCTAACACATGGTTGCCACAAACCACTCAACCACCCCCTGTGCATATCTCTGGTGTAGGACTCACCACATGAGATACTATTTACCACTTGATATGCCTGTCTTCCCCATTCTTCTATAAAGTTCCAAAAGGCAGTAACTGCTTCATTTTGATGTGATGGGATGTAGCCAATCAACGTCACTCCTGTTCTTTAGCTCTCACAAAGTCACTCCATCTTTATACTCCGAAGCCAAAGTTCAGACCCACACCTATCTCTAATTCAATGTATCACTCACCTAGAGCAGAGAGTATGAAGCGCAGCACTCCTGACTTCTTGAGACGTTCAGGCTGTGCTGCTTATCACTTCTCTGATGGGCAGGCCAGCTCGCATCTCTGAGACTCAGGTGCTCCATCTCTGAAATGGGGACAATGTGCCTCCTACACACCTAAATCCTTGCTTGGAGGACCAAATATGGTCCTACCAGTGAAAATACTGTGCACATTGTAAAGGTCTTGGAGCACAGAAGTGGAATGTTACATGACAATAAGTGGGAACTTATTGTCTATCAGACTGATAGATTTGGCAGTGTCATTTCTGCTAGGCTCTGGGCACCCTTACCCCTGGAGTCCTTTCCCTCCATCATCTAAGACTCAGTATCTTCAGCACTTAGGGTTGAAAGACTCAGGCATCAGCCCCGCCCCTGCTGTTCCCGAGTCATTCTCATCTGTGTCTCCTTGCTGACTTCTCCCGTATGCCACGGTCCCGGAATCTGAAACACAGCTCACCTACAAAGCCGGGAAACCAGGAGTTCAGTCTGACATCCTACTCTAGATCTCAACCTCCGGAAAATGAAGAGGTTTTGCTGAATGCATTCTGACACTGGCTACATGTGAATTTGCTTAAAATGTTTTTCCTGCTAAAAATCGGGGATTTTGAAATTGAGTTTTAAGAAAGATTTCATTTGTTTATAAAAATCCTTAAACCATGATTTTCAGATATGTTCCTCAGAGCTTAAGGGATCTGCGGCGAGACCTCAGGGCACAGCAAGCTGCAAAGCGCAGTAGCCAAGGTGGGGAAGGGAGAGGTGTCGGGCATTACCTGATGGCCCTGCTGCCATGTGTTCCTATGGAGGTTATGTCTGTAAGGTGTTTCGGAAAGGTGGGTCCTACTGCTTTGAAATGTTCAAAAAATGACTGGTGTAAGAGAGTGAAAAGGGGCTGGAATATCCCAGAGGAGGTGCTGAGTATAGCATGGTAGGGTATATGGGAAGACTCCCACTGTTGAAGGCTTGTTCACCAATTTGGGTAGTAACACTTTCTACAGAAATCTTTAGGCACTTGCATAGGAACATGTGTGAAAGTTACAGACTCCCACTGGCAGCCAGCCACAGTGAGGGGTCGAAACTCCAGGCCCTCTCAAACTCTCTCTTTTCTTGAGGATAGCCCGTGGCCCCAAGCAGGCAGCCCCCTAGGCTAGGTCTGGCATCCCTGGCTGCAAGTTGGCACATCTGGAAGGCTGGCCCGACTCTGGGCCAGGAACTGCTGGGGCAGCCCAAGAATGTGGCTGTCCCAGAGGCTGCAGAGGAGTGGGGCCCATCCATGTTTGTTCAGGTACACAGGGCGCTGGTGGCTGGGCCAGGAGCAGCACATGGGCATGCCCACCAAGGGTCTCCTGGCTTAGATTCCAAAACAAACCAGGGAGGACGTTTCTGCACTGGGAAGAGAGACGGGGAATCCTTCTGAGGCCTTTTTATGCTTCATGGCTTTTTATGTCCTTAAGACAGCCACAAAAAATGTCTCTCAGCTTCATCTTCTTTGCCACATTTCCCACTGATTTGGCTCCTGGAAAATGGCTGTTTTATTTGTGCCTGTGGTCGAGAGGCCTGGCACCCAGTGCCTAATCCAAAGTGTGACCTTTGGCGTCAAAAGTACTAGAGGTCTGTGAGCCCTTATGGTGTTCCAGTGCAAACTTCTAATACTGCTAAAAAAGCTAATCCACTGAACGACTCCCGATCAAAACTGTGTAACTATCAGAAATGTCGTGTCAGAAGTACAGGAAATCTACGTCAGTAGAGGAGCCTAAATTGTCCTTTCCTTTATTTCTGGGATGTGTAAATGGAAAAAGAACAGGCAAACCACTCAGGGAAAAGACTTATCACCCTCATGTTTAAGATACCTGTATTCTTTATCAATGACAGTTTGTGTTGATAAACAGTGTGTGTATGTGTGTGTGTGTGTGTGAGAGAGAGAGAGAGAGAGAGAAGGAGAAAGGGATACAGTCATGGGTGACTAACTTGATTAGACATGGTGGGCCTCTGGTGTCCTCCCCCTCACTATACAGGGACACTCCATTTCTCATGCAGCTTTCTCACTTCGCCCTAGACAGGGCATCTTCTTTAGTATGGTTGCCTCAGTGCATGTTGCAGGGTTGATTCATCAGAAACTACTAGAGCATCAGCCAAAAAGTGCCCTTGGAGAGTTTTGAGTGCAACCCCCTTAATTTACATACAAGGTCCTCTCTGGAAGCTTCTTCCCAAGTGCTGCTGCAGGGAATTTGATGTTGCTAACCCACTCCCCATACTCTCTGTTAGAACAGGACACTGTTGTGTCCTAATGGGGGAGACCACAGTGGAGGGGTCAGTCAGTCATGCACTCCCGGTCACGTTGGCTTTGCAAGGGGAAGTGACAAAGTCTGAACTCCACGTCCTCATCAGTGCTTTTCCACTGGGCCCTGTGGTTCAGCAGAAGGTACCAAGAGGAATCCCAGAAGCATCATCTTGACGTCACAGATAGTTCTGCGGCCAGCGGGTTTGTCAGCAGGTCCCACCAAGGAGCTGAGAAGCTTCTATCAGCTCCAAATTCACATGAGAGAAAAACAAAATTCCATCATAATGTTGACCATCTGTGGATGAGGAGGATTTTTCAAGAGAGGCCACTGGAAAAGGGGAGGTGAGGAAAATAAAGACTTGTCTTAAGGCATCATGATTTGAAAGGGATCACCGGTTCAGCTAAGCAACATAGGACACGGCATAGCAGTACGTTATTCTACCTTGCCGAGCAATTTTAAGCTCCTTTGTTTTTTATCTTATTTTATGGTGGTAAGAACAGTTAAATTGAGCTTTCCTCTCTCAGCAAATCTTTAAGTGTACAGGCAGTATAGTTAACTGTAGGTACTTGCTGTGTAGCAGATCTCTAGACCTTATTCACCTGGTAAAGTTAAGACTTTAGGCCTGTGTATCAGTAACTCCCCATTTCCCCTTCCCCCAGTCCCTGGGAACCCACCATTCCACTCTATTTCTATGAATTTGACTATTTTGGACATCTTACGTAAGTAGAATCATGCCATGTCTGTCCTTCTGTGACTGTTTATTTCCCTTAGCATAATGTCCTCCAGGTTCATCCATGTTGTCACATTGCAGGATTTCTTTCTTTTTGAAGACTGAGTAATGCATCATTGTATATATATTCCACATTTTCTTTATCCATTCTTCTGGCGATAGACATTTAGGTCGTTTCAGTATCTTGGTTATTGTGAATCAAACCACAATGAGGTATTAACTCCTCCATGTTAGAATGGATATTATCAAAAGGACAAAGACAGTAAGTGTTGGCCAGGATGTGGAGAAATGGGAACCCTTGTACACTGTTGGTGGGAATGTTAAATGGGATATCCACTGTGGAAAACACTATGGAGATTCCTCAGAAAGATTAAAACTAGATTGACCATATGATCCAACAGTCTCACTCAGGATATTGAAGAAATAATCAGTTCTCCTATGTTCCCTTAAGCTTCTTTTTCCTTTATGACAGTCTGTTTCAAAACCATGTCATAATTAACTAAAGAGTGTATCAGTCTTTTTTTATGGTATTGTCTTGAAACCCATGAGTACAAAGAGGTCCCCTCATTTCCTTCACATCTTTCTTACGTACAAAAAAAAATCTAATGGGATGGTCTTCAGGATGCATATTTAGTTAAACTAATAGTCAATCTAAATTAGTTCCAAAAAAGCAATATTACTTTCCAACACAGATACTATATGACTTTTTTTGGACATTCAAAAGATAAACATGAAGGTTATTTCAAAAATAATCCTCTTAAAACTGCACTTTGATGAATGGGACTGGTGATGGTCTTCCAGATCTTCAGAATGTTACCTGTTTTTTTCCAAGAATCTGAAACTTGGCTTTATTCATGTTTTTCTAAGTTATTCTTACAGCTGACAATAAACTTACATTTTTCCAATGGTCTCCAGCCTAAAATAATAAACATACTAACTTGAAATGACCTCATTTTAAAACAACTTAAAAATTGAAGTGATAGGGCTTATTATGCCCCTTATAGACAATGGATCTTAGAGGAACCACCTTCTAAACCACTAAAGTTTATGTCACCTTTTTACTTTACTAAGAATCATATGATAATGTGTACTGGACTCTATTATGGTTTCTTCTATAATGTACATTAATGAAACTTTCTTTTTATTTTAAGGTTATTTTTATTTACAAGTTTTGAAAAATGTACATTTTTACATGGGTTACTTGTGCAAAGTTAAGAGTTACAAGAGTGATAAACACCCAAAAGATAACAATGGAATATTTAGACAGAACGTTGACAAGCCTTGCCCCACACTGCTACTTAAAGGTACTGTCTATTTAAAAGTGTAAGTATCCAAAGAAAGATCACAAACATTGACTTTAAGGTCCTTCAAGTATTGAAAGGAAAGAAGAAACTGAAGTATGCAGCATTAGCTCAGGTTCTGAGTGGAAAAGACTGCCACAGATATGCTTCATGCTTCTTTCATTGGTTAATTAAAACTCTAAAAAAAATGAGGGAGAGTATAAATGTGTCCATCTAAGGTAGCACTGGACCTTGAAAAAGGTGAAAGGATCACCAACCTTTTCTACCTTAAAAACTAATGGGTGTTTCCATTCTTCTGCCCCCATCCCTCTTTAAAAAGCAATAACCCAGAAGACATCCAGTACAGTCGTCCCTAGGTATCCATCAGTACAGACACAACCATCAGAGGCTTAACTACCTGGTACACATCAGCCACAACACAACATCTTCACACCCGTAACCCAGATGTGTTAGCTCTGTGGTTGGTTGAATCCATCGATGTGGGTGGAGCCTGTGGATACAGAAGGTCTGAATCTTAGCATGGGTGAGCCCCGTGAGCATCTTGCAAGGAGGAGATGCATCAGTCACTACAGTTGCTATACTCCTGTGGCTGAGTCCTTTAACATTCTCTTTCCTACTAGTAAAAACATCTTGTAATTCAAATTGGTTAGATCTTAGAAACATAACATTTTTAACTTACATCTCTCTTTCAAATGGATATCTATATATGGATTTGTGTCCCTGTTTTCCATAGGCCACATTCTAAACATTCACGTATAAATCCAACACAGGTGTTTCAGCCAGGAAGAGACACTTCAGTAATCATGTTAAAGATAATACCCTGGTCATTGAACTATGCAGAGGCACCACTTGTATAACAATTCATTTAAAAACCTTAGTGTAAAGTATGGTAACAAAATACTATCCTAACGCTGGAGATGAGATACAACAGAAAAGGAGTCAAGCATTAGTAATTTTTGCACATCAACCAGGGACAGTGCATTTGATCTCTTAGAGGGTGTTTTTGGATGTTCAAGGAGAAGACAGAAGGGGTAGGGAAAGCCTGGGGAGGAAAGATGGAAACAGCACAATAACTATTTTCCTTTTAATGAAGTAAGTGTAATGACACTGAAGAACAGGAAGGTGACATCAATATATATTTTTCTTATGCCCAGCCTCTTCTTTTGCTGCACCAAACTCAACAATCACACTAGGTCTGTTATGCTGTCACAGAAACATGCTTTTCATATTCCCGCTTGTTCTCCTGGTACAGCAGAGTAGCCTGGCTGCTGGCTGGACTTTTGGGATTGGGCTCATCCAACAGAGACCATGTGGATGTTAAAATGGAAGACACCTCATAAGTTGCACTCCCACGGTTCAGTATGTCCAGACATCTACTACCATCTGCATAGACATTCAGATGAGACATCTTAGAGACAGGTCCAATCGTAGGTGGTTAATTTGTGTATTCCTCAGTGAATTCTATTAAGTTGGCCAAAAAGTCTGTATGGTTTTTTCCATAAAATAAGACACATTTTTTCATTTTCACCAATAAATTTATTGATTTGGGTCATTTGAGTATGTTAGCTATCTCCCACATGGTATGATGTTGATTATTCTCAATTAATGTCTCAATTTGAATGCTACCAACTTCAACTAGTCTCACTGGCCATGGAGCATTGTCCAGTAGAAATCGCCAGCATAAAACTTCGCAAACCACTTTGACACATTTGATCAGTCACAGCACCTTCTCCATACACTGAACAAATATTTTCTTGCATTTCAATTACATTTTTACCTTTCTTGAAGTAATAAAGCATAATATGCCAAAAATGTTGCTTATTTTCTCCCATCTTCAATATTAAAAGGGCTACACAAAAAAATCACCCATTTTTTAAAAAGATTTTATTTATTTATTTTTAGAAGGGAAGAGAGGGAGAAAGAGAAAGAGAAACATCAATGTGTGGTTGCCTCTCACATGGCCCCCACTGGGGACCTGGCCCACAACCCAGGCATGTGCCCTGACTGGGAATCAAACTGGCAACCCTGTGGTTCGCAGCCCGAGCTCAATACACTGAGCTACACCAGGCAGGGCAAAAAATTCACCCATTTTGATCATTTTTTTAAATGCACACTGATATGACAGCTGTCACAATACCATCTTAACAAAATTATTTTGAATGAAGTTAAAGACCACTAAACACTACGAGAGCCATCATACTGAAAAAACCAAATGAACTTTTTTGCCAACCCAATATTATAAGTTTAAATATTCCACCCTCAAACAAGATCCCTTCAGGACCCCAAATGACTGCATCGCAAACCATTATGTTATTCTTGGGCTGAGCCCCGCCGACTCCGGCTGGAGGATCCTCCTGTAACCTCTTGTAGTCCTGCACAAGGCACCACTGAGACAGAGTAGACGTATGACGCCCCCCCCAAAATGGAATTATCTTCTGGAGGGGGGGCCCCTTGTAGTACAGGCTTCCCCCTGCTAGGTGAGTGATCTGGGAACCCATCTATATCAGTGTACTAGTTGGCATTGTTGTGAGAGGCTGCATTTAGCTTCAGTGAAATTTTTTATTTTCTAAATTCAGCGCATCTGCCAATTTCATGATGGGTAATTAACCAGTGCACCTGCCCACAGCAGGCTGCGTGTGCTGCAGTTTTTGACCAAAAATAGTATGGACCCCTGGGTCCCACTCTCCCTGTTCACCTGATCTTGAGCCCCAGTTGACTTTTTCTCTTGTTTCCCTGGATAAAAAAAAAGTCCTCAAAGGGAAACATTTTGCTGATATGGAAGTGAAACAAAAAATGGCAGAAGCACTAAGAGGCATCAAAATCAATGAGTTCAAAAACTGTCTTGAGCAGAGGAAAAAAGTCAAGATAGGTGTACTGCATCAAGTGGAGAGTTCTTTGACGGTAACTGAAGTTTAAACATGTAAGAATAAATACACAGCTGTTTTATAAATATCAGTTTTGGGGGGTTCCCCCCTTGTATTTTGAGCTGAGTTAGGGCTGGGTTATACACTGAGATATTGGGTCCCATCAGAAGGTAAAGAGGTAGAGGAGAATGAAGAAGACAAAGAGGCCAGGGAAAAAGCATCCAGAGGCACGGTACTGCCTCTCTGAAATCGTGGGTCTAATAAAACTCTCTGCCCTGGACCAGTGGCTCAGTTGGTTGGAGCATTGTCCAATGTACCAAAAGGTTGCAGACTAATCCCTGGTCAGGACACATGGCTGGGTTGTGGGTTGGATCCTGGTCGGAGTGTAACTGATCAGTGTTTCTCTTTCACATTGATGTTCCCCCACCCCCTCAAATCAATAAATATATCATCAGGTGAAGATTAAAAAACCTTCTTAAAGGCAAATTATAAATATGTTATCAAAAAACATCTTATTTTAGAAAAAAAATGTTTATAAAAGATTTACATGTAAGGATGTTAACAATAAGGAAATAAAAGAAAATCATTATGTATCACTATTGAAGGAAGCTATTTACAAAATATTACATGGGATGTCTTAATTAAAGCTCTCCTGGCTGTAGGGCTGTGGGTATCTTTACTGAGAAGGATAAATCTTGTAAATTAGGAAGACCCAGGCACAGGGGAGGTATTAGGCACCACAGGTGCTATTCTGTCAGTCTTTTGGAGGCCCATCACTTCTTGCCTCTGCTTATGGAATAAAGCCACTGCCTCAGGCCAGTGTTTCCGCCAGACGTCTCTTTTCCTAGTCTGTTGATATTGCCAGCTTTAATTTCCCGAAGAAAAAATATGATTGGGCCACGTTGGGTTACTTAGGAAAACCAAGGCTAAAACAGTGCAGGGCTAGGTATGTTGGGACCGTCGTCGGAAGTAGAGTTGTGGGATGGGCAGGATGGGAAGACCATGCAGTGCTCATCTCTTATAGAGTTCATGGGCATGTGCACATGTGTGCATACACACTGTGTATTTATTCAAGCAGCAATGAATGTAAGAGTACATATCCAAATGTTGTCACATTATTATAAGGGTTTTTTGTGTGTGTGCTAGATCTGGCAAATTTGTATTTCTATCTTTTCTCTTAAATTTTATGTAATAAACATTTTATTTTTTATAATAAGAACAACATTTAAATTATGTTTAGTAGAATTAATTATGATGGAAAAGGGTATTGCACATTTATTATAGAATGGGAATGCAGAAACAGGAACAAATCACTCCGAATTATACCAATATGAGATGATCAGAATTTTTGGCACATTTCCTTCCCAGATAATGCATATTCTTTATATAATGGAGAACATAAATTTTTTTCTGCCTTTTTTTGGTAGTATGGTAAAAGTCAAATCTTTCCTTATAGTATTACAAACACTTTAGTGTCTGTTTAGTCCAGGTTTTATTTATCATTTCTCCAGTGTTAACATTTCTAATTTCTCACTTGCTTTAGAGACTTCTAAAGTAAACATGAGCCCTTGTATTTTAGACACAAATAATCTTTTATGAAGTCTGGTGACTAAAAGGAATTCTGGAACCTACTAAAAAGGATCTACTTCTCTGATGGAGCTTAGAAGCCAGTCTCTTCTTCTGTGTGTTTCTTTATTTTTAAAGTCTTATCTCCTTCTGAGCTCCCTCTGAGGTTAGTGATATAGATGTCCTGGTTGACGCCCTGTACACCGATCAGGAGGAAGCCACCTACAAGCTGGACAATTATACCCAATGGAGAACTCATCCAGGGGCCAACGCTATTGCCCAAGCAGCTGGTTGTGGTGGTGAAAACAATCTAACCAGAGCCCCAGAATTCTCCCTCTTATTGCATTATTCCTTTCACTCTCAGGTCTCTGGGGATCTGGGATCCAGAGAGGAGTAAGCAATGAAATCTACAGGTAATCAAGGGAAAGGCATAAGAAATCATTTTTACTTTTCTCTTTCAGTGCATTTCTTTCAGGAGAAGATGTAGACAGATGTGACATTTTCCTCTTTTCCTTATTTTTCAAGCCTGTGATCTGGTGTAACATCTAATGAATGGTGAATTTCCCATTGGACATGAATAGAAATTTCAATTAGAACTGGAACATCTGAGAGCCAAGAACATCCTTAGAAATAAACCTACTATAGAAATATGAAACCTTCAGAATGGAGAAGGAAAGGGGTATTTCACAGCTAGTCACTGACTGGAAAAACCAGCCTGAAGTAACTGAGACTCATACTGTATTTCATCACATCGAGATGCCATCAATTTTAAGAGCTACTTTATTTTAAGTGCCATTAAGGAAGAAAAGACAATGCTGCCAACTGAACTATAACCCATGGCTTCCTTACCAATTAAATTTTTAGGTTTATTGAAATAGTTCTTTTATTCTGATTACATTTTTATAATACATCATTCTTGTGATATGAAAGTAAAATAAATGTTCACATATTATAAAACTTCTTCACATCCAGCTTCTGCCTTTTCTGAATCACTTTTTGACTAAGGGTCATTGAATTTTGGGTTTTTCCATATATCATTGTCTTCTTTGCTAGCCAAAGGATTGGCTATGCTGTATTTCTTTCTTCCCTTATTACAGTTTTTTAACAGCCTTATTGAGATATAATGTCTCAATACCATAAAATTTGCCTGTTTAAAGTGTATAATTTAATAGTTTTTAGTACAGTCATAGAGTTGTAACTATCACCACAATTAAGGACATTTTTAACAACCTCAAAATAAACCCTATCCCCATCAGCACCCACTCTCTTATTCTTCTCATTTCCCCAATCTTAAACAGATAGTAGTCGACTTTCTGTCTCTGTGGACTGTCCTATTCTGGATATTTCATAGAAGTGGAATCTTACAATATGTGGTCTTTTGTAACTGGCTTCTTTTTACTTAGCATAATATTTTCAAGGTTCATTCATATTGTAGGATGTATTAATACATCATTCATTTTTATTCCTGCATTAAAAAAATAATTCCATTATTATCTCTGTAATTTTTCTTCAAATTTTAATGCTGGTATTTTTCTGATCTTACCAGAAGCTTTCTAGGAAGGATGTCAGACAGCATTTGGGACTCATGTTCCTTTCACAGTTAGTTCTTGAGTGGTTTGTGTCCTGAAACATCGAGGGTTCTCTGTATCTAGTTGACCCACCAGGAATGACATCCAAGTTCATACAGGTACACACAGTGGTACTACCACCTGGATGATTACTTGTAGGACATATGTGAATTTCAGATATATTGAAAGTATGTGTTTTAGGAATATATAGCATGGAATATATCTTTAGTATTTTCCTTAGATCAGTGTGAAGTGAGTTTACTCTGAGCTCCAACAGACAGAGAGCCTTGGACATGTAGACCAGGAACTGAAGAGACAGATGAAGTCTCAACTCAAACACAGAGACAGCATAAATGCCCTCCAGGTGTGTGGTTCTCTGTCCTTGGGCACGGGAATCGCCTGGAGAGCATTTTTCAATATGAAGTCACAAGTCAGAAGTCACGACCCTGAAGATCCCTTTCCTGAAGATCCCAAACCAGAATCTTTTTCTCTATCTTCTTCCTCTGTTTCCTCCTTGCTTCCTCCATTCCTTCCTTCCCTTCTTTTTCTTAGATGCTAATTTAAGACTGGGACCATAATGCTGGCTCATGCCTGACAGATAAGCCAGAGGCATCCTAGTCACCAACTAGTGAGGTCAGTAGTGACTCTGGAGCATATAGATCTTAAGTCCAGTCCTCATATGACCACTTAGGAGCACTGTGGTCCTAGGTAAATTACTAAACCCCTCTGAGCCCCAGTTTTATCCTCTGTAAAATGACAACAGCCCAGAAGGGTGGTTGTGATAAGGCTGTGGAATCACACAGGAGAACACCTTCTGTTTATACAAGACACTTTCTCCCAATCCCAGCTGCCCTGGCTCTGGCTTTCTCTGGCCTGGATCATGACCTCCACCCCTCTGTACCTATGACTTGAAATTTAATCTTTTGATTCTATCCTATTAAGCCATGTCCCCTGGGGCAACTCGTCTGATTCTGTGATAGTCAGATAGTCAAAGGAGTTCTCTGCTCCTACCGGTCTGCTGTGGACACTGTTTCCAATGCCTGAACTGTCTTTAAAACTGTTCTCGGAGACACTGCTGGGTTTTCTGGCCTCTGAGAATTCTAAGGCAGTGGGGTTCCATCAAAGTTAAAGTATTCACCACCCCCAGGGCTTCCCTCTTTGTTTGCAGTTCCTAATGTCCCCACCACACATGCACGTTACACATGCCACTCTGTCTCTCACGATATCCATAGGGGTTCCAGGCAGAGAAAACCTACAGTTGTTCAAAACATGACAGAACTGTCAAATGAACGTGGAGTTACCAATGTAAATGTGTGAAACCAAAATTTCAGTTCTGTTTGTTTCACCATTGTGTAGACAAGGAGAAATTTCGGTGCACAAAGAGGCCAGATAAAAGGAAAAAGCACCCATGAGCAAGCAGAGGGACCCTGAGCCATGTGTCAGACAGAACTTGCCCATAGTGGTTGTGTTTTGTTGCTGTGTTTCAGCACCCGTGGCTTTGCATTTGGGACATAAACACCAATGAAAGGTGGTTCTGTTTTGAAGATTATAGTCTAGTAGCCAAGCAGACAAGGACATGGACAAATGCAATATAGCATACTATGTGTTTTCATGGGAGAGAGTGTAAGAAGGAATAGGAACAAAGACTCTGCTCCTCGCCCAGAGCAGAGGATGAGGTGGGGGCAAGAAGGTGTCTCTGCTTACGTTAATACGTAGTTAGTGAACAAAAGGCTACACTCTGTCTTCACCTTTTATCTGGGCATGATTTTCTGCTTTTATAGATGAAATAAAAATATTTATGCATTCATTCATGTATATAGTGGCTGTTGCATGCCATGTACTGCCCTAGGTGCTAGGTATTCAATGGACAAAAGTGAAAAAGTCCCCACCCCTGGGGGTGGGGCTTGTCAAATGCAGCAGAGAGATAAACCAACATGCATACATAGACAAGTCATGTTGTGACAGGTTCTATTAGGGAAAAATTTGATGTTATGAAAAAAATATCAAGAGAACCTTAATTGAGTTGATGGAGAAGAGGTCATTCTCATGTTGAAAGAAGTCTTCTGTTTCTTAACTCTTGTTTAACTCATTCATTTTCTTAATGTATGCACTTATCAGACATTTTCTATTCACTTGTGCTGGGTTGGAATTGGATCTGAGAATCTGTGATGTAAATATCAGACTGGGTTTACCAGGAAATGAAAAATCCAGGTAGGGAGGCTCACTAAAAAGTCATAGTGACACATTTATCTTGTTACAAACTTAAAATTTACTTCCATATCTCTTGTCATATTTGTTACTCAAACCAGCCCCATGTGGCAAGTATACAAAGGTCTCTCTGGAAGAAGTCCAGCCATTGTTAATATGACAAGAATAGTTTGCATGACATCCATGTAACCTGGCAGCCAAGGAGAGTGGACTGGAATGCACATGCGTGAACAATGATGCCTTCACTGTACTAGTCAGTGGGGACAGTAGACCCCATTGATTGAGCAGGTATACTGTGTGGCCATCACATTCCAAATGACTGGGCAAGTAGAGCAACAAATCTGCATCAAATTTTGTGTTAAGCTTGAACATTCCTCTGTGGAAACTCTTCACATGATTCGAAGGCTTTCAGAAGTGATGCAGTGAAGGTAGCACAAATAAAAGGGTGGCACAAACACTTCAAAGATGGTCAAGAATCTGTTGAAAGTGATCCACATTCTGGAAGGTCTGCAATGGGCAGAACACCTGAGAATGTTGAACGTGTAAGGGCTGGAAACAAAGATCGGCCACTGAAAGTGCAAAAACTAGAAGCTGATCTGGGGATTCCAAAGACTACTATGTCTGAGATTTTGACATACGATCTTGGCATGAAACATGTCCTGGAAAAATTCATTCCATGGCTTCTTCTGCCACAGCAGAAGGAAAGTAATACTGCAGTTGCTAATGACTTGATTCAAACTGCTACCAATGAACCAGATATCCCCAAGAGGGTCATAACTGGAGGTGAATGGTGGGTCTATGGTTATGATCCTGATATGAAGGCCCAGTCATCCCAATGGATGTTGCCTGGTTCAACATGCCCGAAGAAGGTGTGGCAAAATTGCATCAAGATCAAACCCGTGTTAACTGCATTTTTTTTTTATTGGGAAGGTGTTGTTCATCACGAGTACTCCTCTCCAGACCAAACAATTAATAAGGAGTACACCTCAATGTTATTCATCAGTTGAGAGATGCAATATGTTAAAAACAGCTGCAGCTATGGGCAACTGGTGATTGGCAGCTTCATCACAACAACGCACACACTCGTGCATCATGTCTTATGCAGAGTTTTTCGGCAAACATCAAATCATCCAGGTGCCTCAGCACCCCGACAGCCCAGATTTGGCACCCTGCGACTTCTGTCTCTTCCCAAAACTAAAATCACCCTTGAAAGGGAAGTGATTTCAGATTGTCAATGAGATTCAGTATAATACGATGGGGCAGCTGAAGGATTTTGCAGAGTGTTTTGAACAGTGGAAGAGATGCTGAGAGAACTGTGTGAGGTCCCAAGGTGCCGACTTTGAAGGGGGCTGAGGGGTCATTGTCCTATGTCCCGTGTTTCTTGTATTTTGTATCTTCTTCAATATATGTCTTTATTTTTCATATTGCATGGCTAGAACATTTCCAGATAGGCCTCATATAATTATTTCTCTCATACTGCAAATAAGGAAGGAGGGGCTTTTATAGTTTTCCACAACATGGCACACATGCATGTAGGAAGTGCATTTATGCAAACCTGAGCCTTCTGGTGCCTTGTCCTTGGTGTGAATGAAGTTAGCACCTAGTAACCGGTCAACTATGGATTAGAGAAGAGGGAATGCAGAGGCTGTTTAGGGGGTTTCGGACCAAGAGGAGCTTCCTAGAGAAGATGGCATTGAACTGAGCCTTGGAAATGAACAGGATTTCAGTAAGGGGGGCTATGCTGGTGACAGGCAAGGGGGCAGGGTGAAATGGACACCAAGTAGAGGCAACAAAAGCCAAGGTGCTAAACGTGAGCTCTGTTTGCGGATGAATCCAGATGAGATGGTTTGTGGAGAGAGTGGGTCAGGAATAGTGGTTGGGTCTTCATGGTTTAGGGTGTCCCTAAAGAGCTTTACTCTTTTTCTGAGGCCCATGGTGAATAATTAGAGGCGTTTCAGCAGGGAAATTATATGGGAAGAACTTTCCTTAGGGCTGGCAACCTAAGCAGGATAAAGGAAAAATAGGTGAGAGAGCTCCCTTGGCATATGGAAAAGGCTCAGTTCTTCCTTCCGCCACTGCTGTTGAATGCAGGTGGCCTGCTTCAATAAATCTACTGTGCTGCCCTGGCTGGTGTAGCTCAGTGGATTGAGCGCGGGTCTGCGAAGCAAAGGATCGTGGTTCAATTCCAAGTCAGGGCACATGCCTGGGTTTCAGGCCAGTTCCCAGCAGGGGACACACAAGAGGCAACCATACATTGATATTTCTCTCCCTAACCCTTCCCCTCTAAAGATAAATAAATAAAATCTTAAAAAAGAACTACTGTGCTTACTGCCCTGGGCTAACATTATCACTGAAATTCAAGGGCCAGTGGAAGAGATGAGAGCAATAGGTTTCGTATATGGGCTTTAATCTGATATTTGATTTATTAACATGTTACAATGGCCATAGAGGGCAGAAAACATCAGTGGTGTTTAGTGTGTCAGGTGGGACAAGGGTGGAGAAGATGTGGAAACCCTACCCCCTGAGCTGGGAAGCTACCTGCCCCTGTGCTGTGCCACTTCCTTCTCCATCATGCCTTCCACCTCCTCCCTGCCCTCCATCAGGAGGGCCCCAGGCAGGGGCACGATCCATACCACATATTGTCCACATGTGTTGCAATCATTGCTGTCTCTTAGTTCTCTTTATCTTGGAGCTCATGCAGTTTCAAATAAGTTTTTGGAGCAGAGTTGCCTGGGCAGCTTTGAGGCAGAAGCAGGCGCATCTCCACAGAAAGGCCTGGGACCTTGGCCATGGAGCCCTGAGAAGTGAACGCCCACTTTCATCTAGGGGCTCACATCCTAACGGACTGGACAGTTACTGTCCGCACTTGAAAACTGTACAGGGCTTGACAGCTTTCAAAGTGATTCTGCAAACATTCTTTTCCTTTAAGCTCAGAAAACACCAAAGAAGTAGGAGTTTTCATGCCTGCTTGACAGACAAAGAAACTGAGCCTCAGAGAGTCCAAGGGTCATTCAACTAATACAGCAGGAAATCTGGGACTGGGACTGATGTCATCATGTTCTAAACATAGAGCTCTTTCCATGACACCATGCTGCCTTGCAGAGCCCAGTGCCAGGCGGCGAGGGAGAGGTGTTTCTGGCACCTCAGCACGGAAGGGAACTCTGACCACATTTTCCCATGGAAACATTTTCACCCGCGGTGGTTAAGATCAATGGCTCAAATAGTAAAGCTCTGTGTTTCAGCAATGCCCTTGCCTGCTAGTCAACTTAGTTACGTTTCACAGAGTGCCTACCAGGCAGGACTATAACAAAATAAAAAGACGCTTTTTCTTCTCTGGTGAAGAAGAATGCAGACATTTGCAGAAGTCACTCAAAAATAGGAACCTCACTCTTTCTCCCACAGGGAATCACTTTTCTTTTCTTTCCTCCAAGCTGTGCAATATATTAGAGATATTCTGTCGATGAAGTGGGTAGGCAGCATCTGAAATGGTTCAAGTTTAGAGTGAATGGACTTTAGTCCAAATCTAAGCATCTAAGCTATGTGATTTTTTCAAAGCATTTTGGCCTTTCTCTCCTTGCTGAAAATCCAGCTAGCACTGGCCAAAAATATATTCCTTGCGTATGCTGCCCCCGAGACAATGTTTTCCTCGTGGAACTCAGCTCTGACTTTCTGCCTGCCTTGTGGAGGGCTGGTTCTCGTTATGGGAGGCTTTTGAAACAGCAAAGTAATAATTTGTGAAGTAAGGCCCATGAACTGCTTGGTTTAGCAAATTAGGACTTTAGAAAATAATATTTGAAGCAGGCGTCAAAGGCCTGGTTAAAAAGAAAGGGCCATGTCTACCCAAGTCAAATCTGCCAGCTGCCTCATCTGAACCTCTTCTCTGCCCCTGGCCTCGTATGTTCATTCTTAAAACCTCCCTGAAGAATCGTAATTGTCAACATCACAAGCCTCCTATTATTTAGGGTCTACTTTGGACCAAGGACCATTAGGATCTTTCTATGTAATTACTGTCTTGAAATTTAAAGCCAAGGAGGTGGGTGCTCAGAGAAGTTCAGTAACTCACCTGAGATCACTGTGCTGTTTTTTCTATACTATGCCATCCCAAAAGGCTGTGTCAGCTCTGCTGGTATCTCTGAAGCAAAAAATTAGCGTTCTTTTGGAAGTGAGATGCCCTAGAATTCATGAGTTTGTTTTTTCTTATCCATTATTAGTACCTGTACCAACACACCAAAAATATCACGGTTCAGTAGAGAGATGACAGAATTTAATGGAAGACAGTCCTGCATTAGCTCAGGAATTTACTTGCTGTATGACAGACAAGTCATTCCGCCTCAGTTTCCACATCTCTATGATGGGAGCCACCCTCCCCCACCCATCATCCCTGTCTTATCCACCTCTTTCTCTCTCCTGCACTTCTTCCTTCCTCATCCTATTTATAGTCATAATATTTTTTCTCAGAGTGTTGTTATGGATATTAAATGAGATGATAACTGTGAAAGAAATCTATAAGGCCTGTGATGATTTGATGGCATTGATAAGAACGATAGTTAGTTAGTTCCTTTTTGATCTTGGTAGCAGCCACCTCCAGGCAGGTTGTGAAGGCAGGAGCCTCATTTTGTTTTATCACTCAATCCCCATCCCTGGGTTCTAGGCTCTGCTCTGTGAGTCTGCAGGAGTAGGCATCGGGAGCCTGGGATCCCAGCCTTTACTCCCACACGACAACACGTGAAGGATGAAGTCAATGCAAGACTTGTTGCCCTAGATGTTTCCAGGTTCCTGACTACTAGCTATAGTTTCACTTCCTTTTTTCCTGCCCAAGAAGTACTACTTAGATGCAAATAAGTATGAGTCACAGTATTATAAAATTGTGTATATCACTTGTTCTCAAAATGGGGTCCTCAGAGCAGGAGCTACATCAATATCTGGGAACTTGTTAGAAATCTAAATTCTCAAACACCATCACAGACTTGACTGAATTTGTAAAACAAGAGACGGGGCCTCGCCATCTGTGTTTTAACAAGAACCTCATCCTAGGTGACTCTGATGCATGAGAAAATTTGAGAACCATTGATCTAGATCAGTGATTTTCCACCTGTGTTCCATAGCACATCGGTGCGCCGCAAGAGGCACACTGGTGTGCTGCAAGAATTTTTAAAACATGCAGTACCTAACTATTTAATCAGAGGCACTGACTTCTTTTCCCTTAGACTGTCAACTTAAAAGATGAGAACAGCCAACACAATGATAGCTGTCTGGTGTGAAGGAATCAAAATTATACCTAATTTGGGGGGCACCAGATTAGCAAAAAAATTATTATTTTTTGGTGTCTGGCATAATTTTAGTAATTAGCTTATGTGTGCCAGGAGATGAAAAAGGTTGAAAATTGCTAGTCTAGATTATCTGAAAGCCAAACATTCTGAAACATTTTATCTTTATTATTGGTGACTAATAACTTCTGATACCTGATACAGCGGGTCAGAGCACCATGAGTGAGAACGGCACTGAGTCACAAAGCAAGCTGCACATAAGAGCCGCCAGGAGGAGTCAGGTGGCCTTTGGCTACAAGTAACAGTCACTTCAGTTCAAATCAGTTTAAACAATAAGAAAATATATGATCTTGTGTTAACAGAACCCCAGAGATGATGTGGATCCCAAAGCAGCATTTCAGAGTTCTAGCTCTGGTTCTATGTCACATCGTTTTTTCTGTCCCCAACTGTGTATCGGCACCTCCCTCAGGCTGGCAGTGAGATGGTTGCCTGGTGCTGATCACCAGATGGATGCAAAGCTTCCAAACATTATATTCAGACATGTCCATGAGAAGAAATGCACTCTCTCTCTATTTCCATCTTACGAGAGAGAGGAGACCTTTCTCAGAAGACCTCTCTCACACTTCCCCCATACCTGGCTCAGGTGTCCACCACCAAAGCACCATTACCAGACAACCATCAGCTCACAGTGTCAGCTTTGCTGCTTTCGGAGGGGTCGACCACTCATCAAAATCTGGGTTCTGTAACCAGAAATAAAGGGGGAAACCCAAGATTCATTTTGATGTCCAAATGGGAACTGTAAAAATTCAGCTTACCAGCAAATGTGTTTAAAATGTCAGAGGTAGAAGACAGGGGTGGGGTGGGCTTGATGCTGCAGAGGGGAGCCCCATGCTCTCCCTGCCTGGAAGACAGTACCTGGGGGATCTTCTCAACTCTGTCCTACTCAAGCCTTCCACACTGCCTCTTTCTGGTGACATGTTGTTTTCCTCCCAGAGCTCCCTTCTCTAGAAGCACCTCCTTCTTTGTTCTCCAGTCATTCCCTTATCTCATGAGTGCAGACAGATGCTGAAGAAAGGTCACTGGACAGGAAGTTCATGAAGCTGGCTCCAGATTCTAGATCCTTCATGACAACTCTTACATCTCGCACTTCTTGCTGTAGCAGGTCAACCCCCCTTTCTGGTCCTCATCTCTCCCAATCTATAACGTGAAAGTAAAATAATCTGCCCAGAATTATTTCTGTAAGAATCAAGCATTGCTGTAAGAAAGGAAGAGAAGGAAAGGACCCTGAGAACTGTAAAGTGCTATGCCTATGCCATATAGGCAAGGGTGTTGGGGATGACTTCATGATCGGGGATTCCCAATGGGGGTCTTTGGCCTACAGAGGCACACACACACAGACATACACCCCTCAGGCATTTGACTGATCCTGTTGAAAGGGTACATTAAAAGAGATTGGAGTTCTGGATGAGCAGGTGGAGAAGATGATGACCCTGACAATGCCACCCACGTACAAGTGGGTGATACTCACCTCACTGAATTCGCCTGACACTGTGGGTCCTCATAGCAGCTCTCAGGAGACTCTGCTACCATCTGTGTTGTGTAGGTGAGAAAACCGGGACCGAGAAAAGCTGTGAAACTTGCCCAGGTTTATATGCTAATGAGTCCCTGCAAACTGAGGTGGAACATGGGATGGGAAGGTGGTAGAGATGAGCATGAGTGAGCTTGATGTGGGTGCCTGAAGACTGAGTTTGCAGATGGACAGAAAGAACCTATCAGGCAAATACATAAGGGTAGACAGAAGTGCTTCTGTAGGAAGGTACCAAGAATAGGAAGAAGAGGGGAGTGACTGTGGCCTGGGAATTTATTCATTCATGTATTCATTTATTCTAAAATTCTTAAATATCTTCTAAGTGCCAACACTGTGGTAGGCCCTGGGAATATTGTGGTCCAGAAGGGGAAGCTTGGAGGGGTACTATTCCTACCGTTGACATGTTCATTAGCATTTAAATTCCATAGAAAAGTCTGCTTTGGTTCTAATAAGACTCTCTTTGATCCTGTTCTGTGACCTCAGACAAGTAACTTTCTTTTCTGTGCCTGTTTCCCTGTCTGGGAAGCAGAAGATTCACTTTAAAAGTTTCTAAGGCCCTGGCTCTGCTCCTAAGGACACCAGGTGACAGCACCCCAACTGTGCATTTGAGGCAGACAAATTATTAAGAGCCTGGATTGCTCTTGGCTCTGATCCCGACACTGTTGTTCACTATGTCTGTGAGTTTGGACATGGTCGCTGACCTTGCACCTCCATTTCTTCAAGTGCAAAATGAGCACAGCAATTCTAACTTCAAGTGTTTCAGTGGCGATTAAAAAGACATAGCACCAAGCATAGTGCCCAGCCTATAGCATGTATACCCACCAGGGGCCATATTTCTCTTAATACCATCTTCCCAGATCAATCCTCAGGGTTCCTCTAGGTCCAAGAGCTATTTTAATAGCTGGGAGAAATGGCATCAAGAGAGGGCAGGTGAGTCACAGAGGAAGTCAGAGCACAGCCCAAATTCAATGCCAGGTCCCTTCCTTTCACTGACCTTAGAGTCAGTGAGTCTGATCTGAGAGTCAGTGAATCCCTCCCTCCCCTGCAGGACTTGGCTGCCCCAGGATGCCAGTGGAAACCTCAGGGCAATGAAGTAAGCCATAACTGCTTTATAGAGTGGAAATTGCTCTGAAAGGGTAATTGGACTTCTCCTGCCTGACACTCTGGAGCCTCAGGATGGCAGTCCCTTCCTGCCTTCTTCCCACCTTCTCTCAACTTGATACCAATCCTTCCCTCCTTTTGGCTGTTTGTGGCTGGTCTGGAATGGGGGTGCTCCACTGCCCCTTCACAGCCCAGGGCCAGTGCTCTGGTTTGTATATAGGATGGCACTGGCAAGCCTATGTCCGGGTGGAGAACACACGTGGAAGTCCCTCCTAACACCTCCATGCCCTGTGGCTTCTCACCTACACAACAGAACCCCAGGTGACACCCACTGCCCCCTGTATACTTGGAAGTGAATGGCTTGATAATTGGAAATACACCTTGGTGGGATGGAAAGAACTTTGGATTTGAGTCTGACAGCTCACATTGCCAGTCTCTCTTACCAGTGGAAGGGCTTTGGAATTGTTTCTTTAACTCCCCAGACCTCAGTTGATTCATATGTAAAATGGGAACCAACCAGAATGCCAGCCTGCTAGTCTCCTAGTGTTTTGTGTGGAATTATGAGTTAAGTCATTCAGTACATACTTATTGAGCATCTACTATACACCAAACCCTATTCTAGAAGTTGAGGAGACAGCCTTGAACAAACCCAAATCTCTCCTACTCATGGAGCTTATGTTCCATTATACCCCAGGGTGGGGTAGAATGGTAAAAAAAATAGATATACGATGAACAATCAAACAGTAATATGAGCTCAAAAGGAAGAAAAAGCAAGTGTAAGAATAGAGGTTGGGGGAATGTCATTTTATTTTATTTTTAAATATTTTATTTATTTATTTTTAGAGAGAGGAGAAGGGAGGGAGAAAGAGAGTGAGAGAAACATTGACTGGTTGGCTCTGGTACATGCCCCAACCAGGGACTGAATCCACAACCCAGGCATGCGCTTTGACCAGGAATCCATCTGGTGACCTTTCACTTTTGCATCATGATTCCCAACCTACTGAGCCACACAGGTGAGGCGGGGCTGGGAGGGATGCCATTTTAATTAGGGTGATCAGGGAGTGCCTCTCTGATAACTTGACTTCAGAGTCATTGAAATGGGGTCAGCAAGGCGAGAGCCCAAGGGACCCCAGCTGCAGGGGTGGTAGGGCCCTGGATCACTTAGGTCTTGCAGACCATGGTGAGGAGTGGATGGATGTGAAATGCTGTGTGCACTGTAAAGTTCTAGCCCAATGTGGGCATCTTTGACCAATAGTTACTTCTTGCACTGGAAACAACATATTTTATCCACAGAGGGTGAGCACTGGGCCAGTTTACATCACATTAAGCCTTGGCAACATTCCATCAGAGTGGGAATGCCGATTCCCCTTTACACAAAGAATGCTGAAGGCAGGATATCCAAAGACAGTGCTTTGCCTGTTGTGGCAGATTCCTGGCTTTGATTTTGTTTTCCCTTGCTCCCTCCCCTTTTTTTTCAATTTTGATGACTATCCGTATTTGTTTTCATCCACTGGGCAGCCAATGAGGGAGAGCTGGAAGCAGGGAGGCACGCTGAGCACCAGGTTAAAACTCAGCTGCCGTTACCATAGGGTCCCCAGAGAAGAGACTTCATGAATAACTCATCCAGATGGCTCCATTCATCAGCAACCTCAGTGTGGTTAAAGGAATGAATAGACTCTAGACCCTGGTAAACACACAAAACGAGAAGTCAGAGCTGTTTTTGCTTTCATTCTTGGCTGGTGCTTCCTGTGATTCGACTTGAGTCAAATCACTTCCCCCAGCTGGATACTGGTGCCCGATACACAAGGTGGGGTCTGCTGAGCTGGGATGGTGCATCGTGAGGATGTAAAGCATTGCATTTGTCTTCAGAGGATGGCAAGGCATCTCTGACCTCTGCCTTTTCCTCGTAAACCTCCAGTCTCAGCTACACAATTGGCTGCATGGCCTTGGTCAAGTCACTGCCCTTCCATGAGCCTTGGTGTCTTCATCTGTAAATGTGGGGAGATGGTTCCTAGAGTTCTTGTGAGGCTGGAATATAATAAACTACATGAAATACTGGATGCATTACGTAAGGGATTGTGAATGCTCAAATAGCAATAATAATTATAATAATAACAGTTATTATTAATACTGTTATTAGTTGAGAAAGCAAGGCCAAAATGCAAGCAGCAGCTAGAGTTATATCCCACTTTCAAGGGTTACTGTAGCATGAGACATGATTAAGTACTTAATAAACACCAGTTATTATTATACTCCTGTTCTACTTTAAGTAAAATGGGTTGTCTTAGACCCCAGCAATCCAGGTGGCTGCTTCTCTCCTCTGGCTTCCCCTCCCCTATGTCTTGCCCTCCTCTCTGCCCTGACCTTGGCTGATCCCCTCCCAGGAGGGCCACACACACAGGTTGTGCAATGCAGAGTGCTGCCACATCCCATAACTCACCCTTCCGGTCATAGACATCATCGGTGTGTCTTCATCAGTGATTAAGCGTCTTATTCTAATTAATCAGAATGTCTGATCTGCACAGAAGTGCTATACGGGCTAGCAGGACCTCTCTAAGCTTCAGGCTTCCAATCTGTAAAAGGAAAATCTGAACAGATGATGCTTCAGGCTCCCCCTGGCTTTGGTCCTTGCAGGTTCGGCTGTGGGCACTGCCCAACCTGTGGTCATGAAATCAGTCTGTGTGACCTTGGACGGGGGAACCGTGATATGAGCTGTGTGACCCCTGGGAGACCTGTGGGTCCCTGGAGCGTCTGCCTTACACACAGGTGCCCGTAAAGTGGAGGTGATAATCCTACCCTCCTACCTTCCAGGGTCATTTTGTGGATCAAATGAGAGAGAGTTCTTTGTAAACGTGAATGAGCTGTACAGTTTAGAGGGATTACTTATGTACACACAGACACTCGCACATGCATTGGTGTGTGTTTATGTGTGTATATATAAATATATATGTGTGTAAATATATATACATACATATATTTTTATATATTATATATATGTAAAGCTGTAAACTCTCAGGACTATGTATGAATTAGAAACTTATAAACTGTGTTTACTCATTCAGTGTAACCTAACACGTGTATTAAACAGTAGGAAAAACTGACCAGCCAAATTTTCCAAGTTTAAAAACCCTTTTATAGCTTTCATTGTGGGTTGAAGAGAGACCTTGTTTCCCCTTCTATGTTTAAAGGAAAATTTTAATATAAACAGGGAAGCCAGGGAGTCATTTTGCTAGAGAGTGAAAAAAGATCTGTGTATGTGTGGGAGGGATGGATGAGGGGATTTGGATGAAAATGGTCACAAAAATCATCCTGGTCAAATGCGCAGGGGCATCCATTTTTGGTGGAGGCCCTTCTGGCCTCTGAGCATCTCTAGAAAGTTCCCTCAGCCTGTGGGACTTGAGACCCCAAGGATCTCCTCCAGCCAGGCTGTGGGGATGTAGGGCCTTTAGCTGCCTCGGTTTTTGGTCTAACGCTGAAGAGGAAAGAGAGCAGCATCTACACTTTGGGCTCAGGGTCTGTCCAGGCCACTAGGTAAGGCCATGCAGAATGGAATGAGAAGAAGTAGCACTAGCAAGCCCTGGGGAGAGCCACAGTGTGTGCAGTGCCGGCCAACATCATCCTCTGTTCTTCACCTTGCAGGGGCAGGTCTTGGTGGCCAGCCCTCTTGTGCTGTACATCCCTCTGCTTCTATCTCTCCTCTTTGTATTTTTTAAAAGATGTTATTTATTTATTTTTAGAGAAGGAGTAAGAGAGGGAGAAAGAAGGGGAGAGAAATATCAATATCTGGTTGTCTCTCACACCCCCTCTACTGGGGACCTGGCCCACAACCCAGGCACCTGCCCTAGACTGGGAATTGAACAGGTGATCCTTTGGTTTGCAGACCCATGCTCAACCCACTGAGCCACACCAGCCAGGGCTTCTCTTTCTTTTTTTGTCTTGCTGTTGTCCATTCTCTTTTTGGATGATATCCTTCCTTCCTAACTTCGTTCCCCTACCTTCCTTTCTTCCGTCCTTCTAACTTCCTGTCTTCCTCTTCCTCCCAATCTTGGTTTCCTTCTGTCTCTGTTTCTCTCTGTTTTAATCTCTACCTGTACATATCTCTCTGTCTGTCTCTGCCTCTCTCTTCCACTTTGGCTCTTTCTCTTCCTGTTCCTTTCTGTTGTTGTCTATTCCTACTTCAGTCTCTGTCTCTGAGTATTTCCTGGCTGTACTTCTCTCTCTCTGTCTCATTTGGAAATCTACCTCTCTTTGCCACCTCCCAGATCCCACCCCCTTCTCACTGATTCACCTCAGCCTGGTGGAATTGTGTTGCTTGCATGACCAGAAAACCTGACTCATCTTTGCTAGCCTTCTCTCCAGCCTGCTGTAGGGCCTGGGCACAGAGATGGAATGAGGAGGGGGTGTGCATTTGTGTATGCATGTGCCAGTGTGGTGTGCAAGTGGGTGGGGGCAATGGGACAACCTAAGGATCCCATTCTAACCCTCTCTGGTGCCTTGATGGGATCCTCAGAAGCTACCTTTGAAGGCTCCTGGTCAGATTTGGGTTTGAAGCTTGGTCCCACCCTAGGGGGGAAGAAGAAAGACAAACGGAGGCCCGTATCTGCTGAAGATGTCTTAGCTATCTGCTAACTGCAGGCTTTGAGGTTTATATTTAGAAAAGGGAGGGAAGCTGTGGGCATTCAGCAGTTTTTAATATCTGGGCAGCCCTGGTTTGGGAGGAGCAAGAGGTGCTAAATTCACAGGATAGTCCACTTTTCCTCGATTTCTCCTCTCTGTTGAATTTCTCCTCTCCACTTACCCCATACAGAATGTTTCATGAATGGCTATTTTTTCATAATAAAAGTAATCATACCAATAAAGCTTCCATTTATTGAATGTCTCACCATGGGCCAAGCACTGTGATAAGTGCTACCGACATTGTCTAAGTTAATTCTCAATATGATTCCATAAGTTACATTCGGATGGGCGTTTTCACATCCACTGCACAGATGAAGAAAACACTCCAGGGAGATTAAGCAACTTGCTTAGAAGAGTCATTTGGCAAAGCCAGGATTTAAACCCAGGACTGAGCACAGTATTGCCTTTGATACTTTTTTCTCTGCAAATGGTTTTTGACACTGGTGTCTTAATAAATGTGATTGTCTAAATCAGTAAATGCGCGGAGGGCTCAGGAAAGGTGAGTGCCTCATCAGGCACTTCAGGGGGTGGCTGTCAGGCTGCCCTGGTCATGGCTGGGCTCTGAACCTGAGTGAGGAAGCAGGAACACGTGGTACAGCTGCTAGAACCCCGAATTAGGAGGCAGGGTGTGCAGGCTCCAGGCAAGGTGCCTCTTCAGGTGGACACACACATTTCCTGAGCTTCAGTTTCTCCTGTAAAATGGGAATTTGTACCTCCACCTCATCCTGCCGACCTCACCAAGCACTTATGAAGCTTACCTATGATGAAAAGGTGAGGGCATGCATTATGAACTGTAAAAGGCTTTATAAAAGGAGAGGGCTTAGGAAGAGAAAGGCAATCCTTGTGGTAAAAAGAGGATTTGGGCAGCCAGCATGGGTGCTGAGGTGATGTCAGCAGAGATGTTAGCTGGGCAGGAGTGCCAGGGTTGGGCAGAGAACAGTCCTGGAAGCTCCAGTCCCAGGGAGCCAGCTGCACGTTTCTCTGCAGTTGGCATCTTCGTGCCCTTGATGCTGTTCTCCTCGCCTGTGATGCAGAAATTCCTCTGTGTCCCACGTGGGTGTGTTTCTATGCCCTTACCCTGGTGAAAGGTTCATCCCCATACTCTGTGTGCATCCTGGTGTGTTGTTAGGTCTAAACACCCACAACACATACCTCAGTTCCTTGCAAAGCATGGCCTCCTCTCCCTATGTCTAACTCCAGAAGCACCCATCTGACATTGTCCCCATCTTGTCGGCTCTCTGTGGATTTCCCTAAACAACCACTCTTCACATATGCATCATGCTTTTCGGGTTATAAAGTATGTGTAGAGTTTTATGGGCTTAATTTAATTCACTCCTCCTGACCCCCTTATAGAGTACATACTGACATCCTCATGTTAGAGACAAGGAGATGGAGGCCCATTGAGACAAAAGCAATTAGGAAGTGCGTGTTGGGAAAAAAACACAGGCTCTCAACTGGATCATCCTGGGTTCAAGGCCTAGCTTTGCTATGTAGTAGCTGTATGGTTGGGCAACCTGCCTGGACGCTCTGAGCCCCTTCTTATCTTCTTAACAAACTGAGAATAATCAACCCAGCTCTGCCAGATTATATGCTGTTTCATCGCATCTGTGGTCAGAGGGGCTGCTGGGGCCCACCATCAGCACACGCGGTACCTGCCGTTTCGCACAGAGCAGGAGATGTTCAACGGGGCCCAGCCCAGAGAAAGTTGGAAGTATTCAAGGAACCGAGGCTCTGATGAGAAGCACATTTTGTACAGTTGGTTCTTTCCACTTCACAATAGCATAACACCTAGGACTGAGATCTTTAAAAAGAAAAGAAAGCCCTCTGTGGATGAGGGCTGTGCCAGCAGTAAACACACACTGTGGTCCTCAGAGAGTGATGGTCAGGGGGCAGGCCTTGGCTCTCCTCCTCCTCCTCCTTTTCTGCAGTCCGGTCCCCAGGTCGGCTCTCCTCACACATGTTAGCAATACCCTCTCCTTCTCTAGCCAAATGTATTAGCATCATTTATCCTCGGGACAGTGGGGATGACGAGGGCTTTTAATGCCCCTGATTAATCCAACTGAAGGAAAGGGCAGACTCCATTAGCCAAGTGCATATGACTCCTGAGGTTAATATTATTAAATTCTGTATTAATAATAAGTTGCAGGACTCTGGTGGGTCACTCATAAAAGCAGTCAGTCACTATGATTCTGCCTTGCTCAGCTGTGAGCCCCACAGGGAAGGAAGGGGCTTTGTGCTGTGTCTGCAGTGGGCAGTTTTTCCCCTGGTACCTACTGGGTGTTCAATAACTGTTTGTGAACTGCTTCTACAGTGGGGCTAACAGGTCTGTCCTAGGCTTCAGTGTGAAAGGCTCACCAATTGCTTTTTCTGTAAGTTCCTTAAAGGCACAGATTGAGTTTTTGTAGCAGACCCCTCAGGGGCCAGGCCATACCCTTTGGCCCATGGCCACGTCAGGCGCAGGTGTGGTGGGCAGGTCTATAGCCAACTCACCTTGTGCTGCCAGTGACATCAAATGTATGCTTCCAGCTTCTGCCCATGGCCTTGCGCATACAGAGGGGGCGTCCTATGGCCATGCAGAACCACAGCTGAAAAACACAGTGTGGGAAAATTTACCGTCCCCAGTGTGGGGAGGCTCTCAACCTATGGTCATCAGGAATCAGGGGATGCATGCTTTAGCTCTCCAACTTTTGGCCAAACAGTTCTGGGAGACATCTTATTCACGTCTTAGGAGGTCCCTGTGGAACAGAGCCCCTTCACTCACACGAGCAAACTTAATGACGCACCCCTATATTGACTTTTCCTCTCCCCTATTTTATTCTTCCCTTTTCCTACGCCTGCTTCTTAGAATCACCTCCCAAATAAACTATCTGCACCCGAGCCCTTCTCTTAGGCTCTGCTTCCCAGGGACTAAGACATTCTTCTTCATGTTGTTCCGAGTCATCAGCTCAGTTTACAGTACACACTAAATACGTACACTCCCCAGAAAAATATTTATGGAGAACCTTCTGTGTACAGGCACCTCACCATGGTGCTTACAGTGGGACATACAGATGGTATTTTAATGCATCAATATATGAGAGAACAAGATAAGTTTAATGAAAAGAAATGAAGTAGAGAAAAGGGACACAGCGTGATTAGATGAGATTAAGGAAATGACATTTAAGCAGCGATCTAGGTGAGGAGAGGAGGTGAGCTATGCAGAGACCTGGGGAGGACCTCTCCAGGCGTGGAGACCTGGGGCAGGAGCGTGCTTGGCCTGCGGGAGGTGAGGGAAGAGTGCCAGCGTGGCTGCTGTGAGTGAGCAGGGAAGGGAACACGAGCGATGAGGTCAGAAGTCGGGGCCACAGGAAGCCAGGCATTGGAAATACTCAGTGATTTCTGTTCAATAATGGACTCTTTGTGTCCCTTGCCCTGGGTAGTGTTTTATGATGGGAAAGGCTCGGGTTCTGGAGTCTGACAGCTCTGAATTTTAAATCAGCCTTGTTATTTAGATGGAGTGTGACCTTGGGCAACTTGCTTAAGACCTGTGAACATGTTTTTTTTTTTCAAGTATAAAATGGTAATCATAAAATTGACCTCATAGAATTTATATCTGGTAGGATTTCTATTTGCAAGGAATAGAAAACAAATGGAAACTAGCTTTGGCAGAAAAGGGAAAATATTAACACATATATTAGAAATATCCATGGGTGTATTTGGCTTTAGACACACAGATCCAAGCCTTCAAGTGATGTCATCAGGACCTGGTCTCTGACCCAAGAGTTGTGATCAGGCCTTGGTCACTTGTTTATTTCTTTGTCCTCTGATGTGGAATATCAGGCCACTGATTACATGTCCATCTCTAGAGGAGAGAGGAGGCCTTAGTGACACATAAGTCATATTGACGGAAATTGGGGGAGAGACAACTCCCCAGTGGAAAACTAGGGTGCTATTATATTTGTAAAAGGAGACATGGGTTTTTAGGGTAGGTCAAACCAACAGATGTCTACTTAAGGATTGGTGCAGCAATGAGCCAAAAGTCCCTTAGCACAATGCCTGGCACATGGGAGCTCTCAGCAGACATTTGCTAGACCACCATTGTCCTGTTTGGAGGACTTCTTTCTCTGACAGTCCCTTCTCTCCTGTGCCATGTGAGTCCTATCCACTTTTGAAAGAGGTCACACCAGAGGCAGCCTGCCTCTCCTAAAAGCATAATAATGTCAGGTGCTGGTGTCGGGGAGATGGGGGTGGGGGGCATGAGACTTCAACCAGTGAAGTTCATTTTCCAGAATTCCACAAATGTCTGCATGGCCAGCCTTATGCTGGGTACTGGTGCCACAGAGGTGCCCAAAACTCAACTCCTGCCCCAAGCATTTCACTGTCTGCAGGCCAGTATGCATTAGTGAACTTGGACTTTATCTCTCAGATATTCTGGTTCTAGCCTTTATTCTATCATTTCTAGGAGGCTTTTGTTAGGCAACTTGTTTAACCTACCTTGAGCCTATTTCCTCATGTGTAAAAGCTTAATTAACTTAATTCATTAGGTTGTATTGAATGTTATTAGTCAATGGGGTTGTTTTGAATGTTTAACCAAGACGACGTGAGTAAAAATGCCTGACACTTTTGATGCCATCTCATAAGAACTAAATAAACATTTCCTTTCTTTCTCCTTCCTCCCTCCCTTCTTTTCTTTTCCCCTCCTTTTAAAACTTACTTTCTTTGGGGGGAAAAAAAGGAAGTTCTAGGGAGTTAGGTATAATTCAATGTATCTCAAAGCAGCTGAGTTTGACCACTACAAAGTTATGAGACAAATTGATGGGATGTGATGGGGAAGAGGTGGCAGCATGTGGGGGCACTGACATGGTAAACCGTCCACGTAACACGGATGTCGAGTGTATTATTTATTCCTGGCCCACTGCTCCAATGACCTCCTACTTTCCAGGTGAAGAAGCAGTCCTTGAGAGTGTACTTACTCATCCCTAGATAATATAGTTCGTAAGTGGTGGAGCCTACCTTCAAACCAGGTCTCTTCTGGCCTTCGAACCCGCTCCCTTTGCCCTACCTCGCGTGGCCATCAGGCCATCAGGATAAGGCAAGTACCATCACACACTGTTTTTTTCAAGTTCATACAGCATCCTGTTTTGGAAGAAAAGAATCCACTACAGCTGATAGGCCCTCAAGTGTAAGGCCCCCCAGGAAGCCTTCTGTCACTGACAAGGTCTTAGAATGCACTTTTACATTTGTCCAAGTGAAAAAAAAGCTGGGGAAAATATAGCACCCTGCTTCTCCCTGTGCACCCAGCAGGAGCAGCTGCAGGCTAGGGAGAGGCTGGCCCAGGGTGGCCTCTCAGTCCCCTCGGCGTTTCCTGAAAAGAGCATGGAGTCCTGAGTGGGGACCTGGCTCCCCACCTGGGCCAAATAACTCACTGCTCCCGCCCCTTCCATTTTGGAATTTCTTTGCTGCTTTTCTCCCAACCTGGTTTCAATTTGCTCTTGTGGCCAGCTTTGACTGTGACCTCAATCAGAGGGAGAGGGTGAGGGGAGAAAGAGAGCGAGAGGGAAAACCGAGGAGGAAGAGGGTTGAGGGAGTGATGAAAGGAGTGGGACAGAGCGTGGAGGCAGGGGGCGGGGCCTGTGGAAAAATTGTGCAGTGCTTTCTTGGGTTGGTTCTGAAGCCTCAGCAGAATCGTGATTGACCCTTTCTGTGGATCGTAATGAGAGCAAGGCTTGAGTCTGAGAGGATAAAGAAATGTGTGGGGGTCTGGCCCAAGCCCACTCGGGTTACAGCCCCAGAAGAGCCATAATGGGGAACAGGCACATTCCTGTACAGCGACTCCCAACTCCCTATCTGTTTTCAAGGAAAGAAAAACAGAAAAAGAATGTTAGAGTCTTGGACAGGCATGGGTGAGGCGGCGGCAGCAGCCTGGGTCTTGGAGGGTTCTGCCATAGAAACGTACCACGGAGGAGGGGACAGAGGTGGCCAGGCCAAGTGTCCTAGTGGAAGGCACATGGAGCTCAGAGACGAAAGAGCTGGTTATTATGGACTCTGCCCCAAGTGGCTGCAAAGCCCACTGGGGGTACAACATTCCTGAACTTATGTATTTCTATCAGGGAATGTGGCAGGACCTTAGGATTCAAACATTTCAAGCAGTAAAACTTTTAAGCCAAGCTCTTTATGATTTAAGTGATCTTTTCCCAACCTAAATAAAACACGGGCCATCAGTATATAAAACAGATTAAACTGGAGTTAATCCAGTTGAAGGTCAGTGTGGGTATAGAGGAGACAGCCTTAGCCCCGCCCCCCACATTTGCCTTTCCTTCTTACCCCCAGAGTTTGAGATATTCTAATTTGCAAACCGCTGTTAGGCTGTATCACACACTGCAAACCAGCCGAACACCTTCTGTCGTTTGTCCTTCCTGGGCTTTTTATTGTTCCCACAGGTTCCAAGTGTAAGAAGACAGCAGGGTGGGACTGTGTGCCTAGCACACTGCCTGGCACACCGTAAATGCCCAGGACATGTAGCTCATGCTCATGCCGAATAAAGTTGGTCAGGAACTGAGGAGCGAGGGCTCCTGGGGCAGCTCTGGAAGTTCTTCAGTTCTTGGCAATGTTACCGCATATGTTGGCTGCTACGAATTATGCAATAGGATATAGGAGTTAAGAGATCAAAGCTTGTTCCAAATCTACCTCCCATTTTGTGTATAACCATGAGCATGCCACTTTCCTTCTCTGGGCTTTAATTTTGTCACCTAGAAAAGGAGCAGTTTGGATAGAAAATGTCCAGGGGTCCTTATCTCTCTCTCGGGTTATGACAACAATAGTATGAAAAACAATAATGACAGTTGAGATAGTTTCTGCATTCTGGCGATATGCCAGACATTGTGCTAATTGGTTTTCTAACAACATACAATCATGATACCCATTTTACATATGAGAAAATAGAAACAAGAGAAGGCAGGGCAAGCTGTAAGTGGGGGTGGACCAGGAGTTAATCTTAGGCAGTATAACCACTGCACTGTATTACAGTTCGTTCAGTGGTACTGCTGCCAGATGTGGAGTATGTTATATTGTGGAACCATAATGCATGTGTTGAATTGTGCTGAACGGCATTTGTGCATAGAGAAGCCCCAGGCCTTTCTTACTGCCCCCTCCTCTAAGTGAGGAAGGACAGTGAGGGGTTGCCTCCGTCACCTGCCTCCATCTAGGTTGCATTTAAGCCTTCTGGAACGGAGTGCCAAGAAAAGCAATATTACAATTTACTTTATGGGTCAGTTCTTGTATTTAACAACCCTTCCTGTTGTCAGATTACAAGCTGTAGAAGGTCAGGGACCATTTCTTTTATTGTTTCATTCCTCAAGCCCATAGAGCTAAGACAGTGGCATGAATTCAATGGCAAATTGAACAGAACTGAGAAAGCTTGCTTTCTAACACTGCCCCTATTTAAACTTTCTCTAGGAGGCAGCATAGTATAAAAGAAAAGGTATGGCTTTGTTGTTAGGATGATAAGGGTTCAAATCTCAGCTCCGTCCCTTCCTAAATTTGTAAGCATAACCTCAGCTTTACAGTGGAGGTACTCAAATTTAACTCATTGGGATGGAATACTGTGAGGATTAAATGGAAAAAAGAAAGTTTGCTACTAAATACCAGTTTTCTTCTTTTTAATTCTTTTCATTCAAAAGTCTTTACACACAGATGATTCCAAGTAGAGCCAGGACCTAAATATGTCCTTGGCATGACTCATTATGTACTCCATATTAACCAGTTTCTTCACCAGAACTAAACCTGCAAACCTTAGAACTGTGTGCCAATGTTTATGGGTCATCTGTCCATGGTCAAAATTACTCTGAAATGCATGGAAATACCTGGAAAGCTATGCCCATTTGAAAATGAACATCAGCCACCTTTTGGCTTCAAGACAATCAATATAGGCCACAGTTTACTAAGTTCCCTCGTGAGGGGCCCGCTTTTTCAGTGGCTCTCTGGAAACCAATTGAAAAGTAGGCAGACATGGATCCAAGGTCAAGGAAAACAAAGGTAAGCAGCCAGGCTTGGGGTCCTAAGAAACCGAGAGTAAAAAGCTCTCAGTCCACTCAGTGAATAACTCCATGTCTCACATCATCCACCCCCATTTTTTTCACGCCCTGCATTGCTTTGGTACCTGTTGGAAGAGACACATTGTCAGTTCATGATTTTACTGCAAAAGAGGCTGACATAAGAGGCCTAGAGAAGAAATGGGGTTGCCAGAATCTGTGATGAAAAAAGGGTTTCATTTACTTCTTTATTTTCTAGCAAGACCTCTGGTTTTGGACAAAGATTTTCTTCCTAGACTCAGCTTTTCTTTCTAGACTCCAAAGTCATAAAGGAGTTATTGGTCCCTTGTTACAGAAAGGAAAACTGAGACTTTAAGAGGTTAAGGGATTTGCAATAAATACTGGAAATAGAATTCAGTCCCAAGTCTGCCTGGCAGCAGCAGCTGAACTTGCATGTCAGTGACAGCCTGATCCAGACACTCGCTCTAGCATCTACATATCAAGGCCATGAACTATACGTTGTCTTTTTAAGAAGTGGAAAACAAAAAACACTACCCATCAGATCCATTGTATTGGACCACAGGGACCAATATGTTACACAACTGTTGTTCACCTGAATCCCAGGCCCATCCAGACACTTCAGTCAGACAGGTGTTACATGATTCATTCACTTGCGAGTGGAGAGTGAGGTGGTTTTTGAAAGACTCACAGGAAGCAATCTGCATATTCTGCCTACCCTCTTCCATGGGAGAGAAGTGCCACGTGGCTTCTCTGGGTCTCGGTCTTCTCAGACACTGTCCCATGATGGTTCCATTAAATTGGATTGCGCTTAAGCCAAGGCAGAGAAGACAAAGTTGAATAGACGTCCTTCTCTTGTTTATTACTGAGAATAAAAGCAAGTAGAGAGTGGGAAGCCCTTTATATCAGGCGGGAAGCAGAACAAGGACTCAGCTGTTGGGAGGCCTCCTGTCGTTTTGTACTGTGTGGTAGAAAGTACCACACATGCCTGCTTGGCTCCAAAATCATCCAATTTTAGAATTGGAAGGGAACCCAGAGGCCATTTAGTCTGACTCATTTACTCTATCCATTTTAAGTGATTTTATTGATTTTTTCCCTTGTTACAAAAGCAACACATGTTCATTGTAGATAATTTTTAAAAAATAGAGATAAGCAAAAATAAAAGAGAAAAAGTACCCATTATCTCACTTTCCAGACAAAGCTACTATTATGCATTTGCTATATTTTTCCTTCTCTTTCTAAATGGATACACTTGTAAAATTTCCACCCCAAATTAGATTATTCTGTACTAATGTAACCTGTTTGTAAACTTAATATATCATGAATATCCTTTCATATAACTCATATTATTCCACAATATTACTTTTAGGGGCTACAAAATATGTCTTTACATCACTGAAGTATAATTGATATTGCTGTTTCTACCTTGTTGAACATTTAATTTCTAAATTCTTGCTAGTTTGCTTTTCCTCATAACTTAATCTTCATGCACATCTACACTTTTATTTTATTTTTCGAAAATTCTAACGGTTGCTCTAGCACCTCCACTTGACCGAGGAAAAAACTGTGTGTCAGAGAGGGGAATTTAGTTGCCTGAAGCTCTACAGCGAATTCTTAACAGAGCTACGATGAGATCCCAGGATTCCAACTATTCCGTCATTCCTTCTAGTCTTTATCAAATATTCTGCATTACTTCTCTTTCTGGGAAACTTCAGCTGCTTTCTAAAATCTGATGACTAGGTGACTTAAAAGTCATGGTGTCCAGGACGCTTGTTCTTCCACAGCCCCTTTCTGTCCCACGCCCCCTCATTGCTAATCAGTCATGGAATTCTTGCCTCCTTAGCAGGACCAGGTCTCTGTCCACCACAACACAACACTCCATAATTTAGGGCCAGTGCAGTAGAGTGGCCATGTGACATGAAACCTATCTTACATTCCTAGTCCAACTCCTTCATTATACAGGAAATGCAATTCCAAAAAGGAAGGGACAGAAAGCAATTTCCCACTCTAGCCCTTTCATGCATCTCGATTACCCAATAATTTACTTCAATTGAGCCACGATAAAATATTATAAAGGTAGGTATCAGTATCCTCACTTTACAGTTGAGAAATTCAGGAATAAATTTGAACAGAGAGTCACAGGGCTATGTACTAATCTGTGTCATTTTCATATCTTGTGCTTATTCTGTGCACTAATTTTCCTAATAATGGTATGCAGACATTTGATGGGACTGGACAATGGCAAGAATGTCTGCTCACCAAGATCTGTGCTGGGGAGCTTATCTTTCTCTGTCTTTCTCCAGGAGAGTTCCTGAGTTTTGCCGATGACTTACTCTCTGGCCTGGGCACATCTTGTGTGGCAGCTGGTCGAAGTCATGGAGAGGTCCCTGAAGTCAGTATCTACTCCGTTATCTTCAAGTGTCTGGAGCCCGACGGCCTGTACAAGTAAGACATGCTGGGTGTATGTGGAGTGTGAAGCAGACAGGATGGTTTTAAGTCTCGGAGGCAAGGCATGAATGGTTTGTCAATCAAATGGCTTTATAGGCCAGCCTGTGTGTGCACCTCGAGATGCTAAGCTGTGAAAGTGTCCACTGGAGAAGTGTGGCCATAATGAGTCACAGAATCATACATGGTGAGTGCTGAAGGGGCTCATGGAGGCCAGAAACTGAAAATCGTTCCTCCCACTGATGAAGAATTTGTTTCTCAAAGAGGGAAAATGGCAAGTTAGCACGGAAGTCTGTGACCAGTGTGCTTGCCCTGTGTTTATGTTCCAGTTCTATGGTATCTTCTCTGAAAAATATTACATTAGCATATCTAAGTATATATACATGATATATACACACATATACATTCACACACATACATTCATATACACACAGAGACACGCACATGCATATACATATAGATATATTTTTAGCAATAGGTCCAACCAGACCCTCAGAAATAGCAGCATTATCACTCCTTTGTAGAGAACATTAGAGTCTTTGCATCTGAACTTCTGGAAATGAAAAAGGACGTCATTCTGAGACTCACCTGCTCATCTCAGAGGGGAAAGGCACTTATTTTTTTGTTTCCCATCTCAATGAGTGTTGTCACATGTGGCTGCAGCCATCACAAGCTATGATACGAAGTTCTAGAAACCAGTTCGAGAAACCAGTTTTCTTCATGTGCCCTAATTATGAAATGATAGGGACCTCTCTCGACAACCTAGAAAGCTGCATTGTTAACAGGGTGAGCATTATCCCAATTTTTACAATCATTCACCTCCTTGTTTTCTTTTATTCACTCACTAAATGCTTCATTCATGTACCCATCTACCCATTCATCCCACCATCTACCCCTTTTTCCTTCTTCCTTTTATCCATCCACCCATCCATCTGTCCCATCCATCTACTCATACCTTTTATACTCCGTCATTCTTTCACTTATTTGTTCATCAATTCCTTCATGCATTTACATTTTTACTGACTCACTCATTACTCACTTACTTATTCAGCAGATGTATTTTAAGGATTTCCAGTGTCTCGGTACTGTGCCAAGAAATGCCAGTGTGAATGTGATTAAGACAACAGTTCTAGACTCAGATAACTTGTAACCTAATTATGGTAAGAAACACCACCAATTGTGTATTCAAATTTGGCTTTGACATTTTTAGATAAATGAGCTTTAGATAAGTTGCTATAGCCCTATGTACTTCAGTTAAAAAGAAATAATAAATCTGAGGTTGCAGAGTTGCATGAAATAAACAAGAAACATCCTAGCACAGTATCTGAGGATGGGCCCAATAAGTTTTAGTCTCTCCACCACCTGTGAACCCCCCTTACCTCCAAAACATTCTCTCTTCACTTCTTCTGGAAGTCCACGACTTTTCTAAAGACCATGGTGCTCTTTTGAACACTTGACAGATTCAGCCTCATGGGTAACACCCAACACATCATGCACCAAACTCAGGAATATCACTGTGAGCAAAAAACTGGGCCTCTAACTCTGATTCTGCCACTGACTGTCTCAGAGATGTGGAGGCCCAAGCTTTATTTTATACAGAGTGACAAAAATCAATTAGAGACAGGTGCAGAATCCCCAAGG
>PVKM010004419.1:0-52293 GCA_004027735.1 Carollia perspicillata
AAATGGGACAACTGTAATGGCATAATCAATAAAATATATTTTTAAAAAATTTTTATGGTGATTCAAACAAAATACAAGTCAATTATAAAGGAATAAAATCATAAAATTAGTCTGGGTTAAATTAAAGAGGAAACAGTGTCAACTTAAACATTGTAAAAACTAATGGAAGCCAAATAACATAAAAACACTAATTCCTGAGCCATTTTTTTAAAAAAAAAAAACTATTTTTAGCCCCCTGGTGGGTGGTTCAGTTGGTTGGAGTGTCGTCCCGCACACCGGAGGTTGGGAATTTGATCCCCAGGCAGGGTGCACAGGGAAGGTGACCAATCAGTGTTTCTCATATTGATGTGTGCATGTGTCTCCCCCTCGCTTTCTCTCCCTCCCCACCTTCCCTTCCTCTCTCTCTAAAAATCAGCTAACAAATCTTGGGTGAGGATTTAAAAAAACTATTTTTAGCAGTAGTTTCTATGGTTGCTAATTACACTGTTTCAGAATTTTTGATTCAAAAATCAGCACATTAATGTTTTCTCACACACAGATATATAAGAGATAGACTCCAGCAATAAAAAATATATAAGAAAATAAATATACTATATTTCAATATAAAAAGATTAATAAATATAAATAATAATCCCTGTTCTCAAAAAGCTTATGATCTTGAATTAGGAGATAACAATATATAACCATACTATGGGACAGGATATCTTAAAATATAGAAGGCAGAAACAATATACAGTTAAAGAAAATTTCATTAAAAATGTAGTGCATGAACATACTCTAAAGTAAACAGATTTCAATTCAGTGCCAAATTTCAGGCTGCCTGCAAAGTGGTATTAAGAGGAATTTTTGGATGGACCTGAGTGCAACAGGAAAGGATGTTGTGGTTTACTAGCAGATACAATCACTGTCACAACGGAGAGCAATAGCAGTACCCATGATATGCCCTCTGCCCCCCCCCAAAAAAAGTACCTGAATGAGTGAAAAAGAGATGGAAGATCATTCCTTCATGGAACATATAAAATAATGAATATTCAGAATACAACATAATGTTTTAGAGAACACTATCAATCCAGTTAAGATTCAAAGTTTGTGTTAGGAAATATCTAATAGAGAAAGGTCACACTGAATGTCAGGCTACTAGGAACAGAATTTTCAGTGGTTTCCAGTATTACACACTGTCACATCAAAGTGTAAAAGACATCCCCTTGTGTCTGAGAAGTAAATACCATATTTCTGTCTTACGTTATCTTAAAAAAATGAAATTAAGCTTCACTATTACTGAGTATACACACTGGCACTTCAGTTCACATGGCAGCCAGGTCAGACGAGGTACATGCGGTGTCCTGAGGGGAGAGCATTCGTCCCAGAGCATGGAGTGACTGACAGGGTGCTCTCGCTTACTCAGTAACTTCAAGGGAACTACAGTTTATGCCCCATTAGTGGGTTTGCATATTTACATATTATTTAGTTTTATCTTGCATAAAAAAATTCTGGCAAATTATCTCTAACTGAAGATCCATTCCAATAATGTAATCACAAACACAAAAAATGTTAAAGCTGGTGTTTTTCTACCCCTACTATGAGATTAAAAGTTAACAATATAAACAGATCTAACATATTTATCTACACTAATTCCCTCCCCAAAAAATAGTTTTAAGTTTTACAATTTTTTCCTGAGGAGAATCAAGGTCATTTGTATCTTTAATCTTAAATACATTGTTTTATTTTAAATACAATTTACTTTATCTTTATTTCTACCTTTTTACATTAATATTTTGTTTATATCTAGTACAGTTAACAAAACATGTTTAATACAATAGTAAAGACATAAAGTTACAGAGGAAATACACGAAAAATTATGTTTTACTGATAGGTATGTATGCTTTCATAAGATTATATATCAATGATATAGAAAACACGAAGGTGAAAAACAGTTTTATACAGCAACAGTGTTTAAAATCGATGAAGCGGCTTCGTGCGCACCAGAAACTCTTATAATTATATGCAAAGGTTTATGAAAGTGAATTTTACAGAAAGAAGAGTTCCTGCTTTCAACTAAATTTCAAAGTATCTCCAAAAATTTATGACAAAAAAGCAATTCAAAACAAGTCTGTTAGAAAAATAAATTTTCTAAGCCATGCCTAAGATGGAAGACACACTAAATCAGGAAAATAATAAAAATGTTTCAAAGAACCAAGAGAGGAATTTTTGAAACGCACATCATAATTTGTTGCCTAATGAGAGTATAAAAATACAATAAATAAACTCACTGTCTTCGTGTCTTGGGAAGAAATCCTACCATTTCCATGGCCAGTTGTAAACGTTCAAAGTCATGTCTCAAATCTTCGCCCTCTGTGGTAAAGCAATCCTGTTTATTTAAGGAAAAAAAAGGGAGGAAATTGAGATGACCTATTGAAAACTAACATAAGCCACTTAGAAATCAAGTAATTTTAGATAAGTATACTAATGCATAAAAATCAGAGCTAGTGAAATATTTAGACATAGTCAAATTCATTAGACTTCTTATTTTATGCAAACTAAACACATACTTACCAAATTACCATTAAGTTACCTTGCTTCTCCCTTTTACAATCTCCAAGGCAAAAACTTCAAAAGTAACTTATGATAGCAATTTTGATTTTGAGAGGTTCTGAAGAGTTTTAGAGACCCAAAGCATTCAAGAGAGCCCAAATGAACGAACAAGTGCTATTTATTCAACAAATATTTAATAAATGCTTACACGCATGCAAGGCACTAAACTAGATTCTGGGACAAATAAAAATAAATTCTAGAATAGGCAGTAATTTAGCTGAGTGGAGCAAAGATTTATATGATGCCAAAATACTGTAATATCAATATTAGATATAATACAAATAGCTCCAAATAAAATAATATCAACATGATAATCAGCACAAAAAGAGGATGTACTACTAGATCAAAAAATATTACCTTTTCTATTAGCTAGAATTTTGTTTTTATTTATTTCGTTATCCTTACATGAGGATACATCTATTGATTTTACAGAGAAAAGGGAGGGAAATATAGAGAAAAATCAATTGCTTGTCTCTCATATGTGCCCCAACCAGGGTCTGAACCCACAACCTAGGCATGTGCCCTGACCTAGAATCAAACCTGCAACCTTTAGGTTTAGGGGATGATGCTCCAATAAACTAAGTTATATAGGCGGGGGCAAATATTACTTTTTTAGAGTAACCCTCCTGTTTCAGTTTTCAAAAGAAGCAAATCATTGACACTATACACTTAAGTCTTTAAATCCCTTTACTGTATATTCTCAGAGTCCATTACACTTACATTGTTAAAAGCCTCCTCACTCATATTTACTTTTGTTATGCCTATCATCCTATGAAATGCTGTATCAAACATTCAGAAAACAAATGAATTGTTATCTGCTACGTTCACTACATATCTCCAGTATCAAGTTAGGGCCAAGGAAAAAGTAGGTAATTATTGAAATAAATACATAATTACTGAATTATTGAATAAGAACTGAATTGAAGAAAATATTTCTTTTTGAGACATAAAGTGTCCATTTACTTTTTTTAAAGTATCAAGCACTGAGTTCCCTCCATAACTCCAAATGTATCACACTTCTGGGCAAGATGGCAGCAGCATAGGTAAACACAGTAGTAGCCTCCTCATACAACTACATCAAAATTACAATCACCTCCTCCCACAAGCACATCAAAATTACAATGAAACTACAGAACCACCAGTATTCAGAACTACCTGGAATCTGGCTGAATGAAAGTCCTACAACCAGGGAATTAAAGAAGCCACATCAAGACTGGTAGGAGTGGCAGAGACATGGAATTGGCTGGTCCCACACCCATGACTGGGGGTTAAAAATCAGAAGTATCTCAGCTGTGGAGATCCTCCCTGAAGAGTGAGAGGTCCCAGGCCCATACCCAGCCTCCTATCCCAGGGTTCCAGTGCCAGGAAGAGAAGTCCTTATTACTTCTGGCTGTAAAAACCAGCAGGGATTAAGGCTGAGGGAAACTGAGGGCTTCTGGAGTCCCAGGCAGTTCCTCTTAAAGAGCCGGTGAACAGACTTACTCAGACACACTGGCTCCAGCACCTTGAAAGGTGTCCTTGAAAGGACACACTGGCAGCAGCTTGAAAGGCACCAGAAGCATAAGGGGAGGAACTAAAGTGTCTGGCATCAGAAGTGAGGGAGCTGAAGCATTTATATGCCCATCTCCCATCAGTCACTAGTTCAAGACTTCTTGGGGGGGGGGGGGGCTGTTAATTCCTAGGCCTGCAGAGCACAAAGGTCAGCATTCTGGGAAAAGCCTTCAGGGGCCAAGATGTAAATACTGACTGCTGCGGGTCATGGAGAGACCAGTGATCTGGTAGGGTTCAAACAACAAGGCAGCGAACTAAACCACAACTGCTAAAACCCTTTCAACTGAAAGAAGATAGATGATTCCTCTTGAGCTCAGCTCAAGCTCTAGTCTTACTTGGTAACATGCATGCCACAGCACACCCCCCATAAACAAAGCAAATTGTTCTTTCATGCTATCAGCCTTTTTTTCCTCTGTATGGGATGATAACAACCCTTTCTCATTTAGAAGTGCTCACAATAAGCATGGCACGTAGTAGGCATTTAATATAGGTATGAGGGAGAGAAAGTGATGTGTATAGTCATTAAGATTTTATTTATTTATCTTTAGAGGGGAAGGGAAGGAGAGAGCAAGCAATATCAATGTATGGTTGTCTCTGGTGTATCCCCTGCCAGGAACTAGCCTGCAACCCAGGCATGTGCCCTGACTGGGAATTGAACTTGTGATCCTTTGGTTTGTAGGCCCGAACTCAATCCACTGAGCTACACCAGCCAGGGCTCATTAAGACATTTTTTAATGCTGTTAATATTTTTTAGAATAGATTTGGAAAATCATACTTTTTTATACCTACCAGTTGATAATGCAGAACATAAATCAGAATATCTGACTTTGAGGGTTAGTAAAAATACTGGAACACAGCCTGACTCAAATCCCAATTACAATATTAACTTCCTTCACCACCATGGGGGAAGTCACTGAAATTTTCAGTTACCAATGCTATTTAGGTGAAGGCAATCTTACTAACTACAACCAAGGTTTTATAATGATCAAATATAATATGAATGTTAATGTGGTTTTTACTTATTTTACTTTTGAAATTTTTTATTTACTGAGTTTAGAGAGAGAGAGGAAGGAGAGGGAAAGAGAGAGAAAGACAGAGGGAAAGAAAGAGCAATTTGTTGTTCTACTTATTTATACATTCATTGGTTGATTTCTGTATGTGCTCTGCCTGGTTATCACATCCACAACCTTGGCATATTGGGACGACACTCTAACCAACTGAGCTACCTGGAAGAGACTGGCACAGGGTGAGGAGTAAAGCCAGAAAGGAAACCTGAAGGAATGACCACAAACTTAAAAACTGCCAAACAGGGAACGGCAGTAGGAGTCTTTATGCTGTAGAAACACTTAAAATGCAAAGGTTACAGATTCAAAAGATTCTACCCAAGTTGCATAAAGATCTACCTACACTGCAGTAGGTATTCCTTATGGAAAAATAGGCTGCCAGGTATTACAAAGATGTTTGAATTCCTAGCAATGACCAGATGTGAGCTTATTCTCAATGGAGAGTAAATTCTAATTCCTCTGCAGCATGGTGATCATTAAAGTATCCTGAGATTTTATGATGGCAATTCTCATTAAAACTCTGCCTGATAGTTGGACCCTAAATCATTCAAAGACTGTTTCAAAAAATGTTTTTTAAAAGTTAGGTGACACTAACCCTTTGCATTGAAGTTATTCAAAACCGGCTCTAAGGTAAAATTATTTGAGTAGATGATTACTATTTAAAGAAGAGAAATTAACATTTACCAAATGTCTTCCACATGTAGGAGTCACTATGAGAGTCGCCTGACATACATAATCTCACTAAATCCTCAAAACACAAAAAAGATAATTATGGGTATGCATATGTAATTGTATGTACATTTGTACAGGAGAAAACAGACTCAGAGGTTAAATAACTCACCTAAATGACATGAATGGCCAGACCAAAACCTATCCCATTCTAAATCCTCTGCTCTATCCTATGTAACCCTATTTGCTTGAGCCTATTTAATAGGATAATCAATCCTTAAAGGACTTAAATCACCATCTAATGGGCAAAGCAGGACCCCTGTTAAAAGCAATTTTCTCACTGGTTTCCCTTGGGATCATTTATACTATTGCATAGTGTATGGTAAGTAATATAGTGCAAGTGTGTGAACAGTCCTTAACAATCCTCTTTCTATGCTGCTAGTCACCTAAGTTCTAATAACTCAGAAGGAAACAAAGTTCAGTTTGCCCCAAATATACTCTAAGAAGGAGCTATAAGGAAAGAACAAACTAAAAGATCCTCAGACTGACTGCTTGCTGTCATTAATTAACTTGTAAGGGGGGGGGGAAGCAACAGAAATTACAACTAAAATTCAAACTATAATAGACTTGAAAAGACAATAAGCAGGAGGGTGGTGATGAAAGCGATGTTAAAGGAGCAAAAGAATATGGCTACAAAAGTCCTTCCAAAAGAAAAAAATGGATAACAATGATTCTAATGGAGGCAGTGATGGTAAAAACATTTACTGAGCACTTACTAAGTATGCACTCTATTAAACTGCTTAGATGCACTAATTTAATACTCACAAATTTCACAGTAAAGACCATTATTAACCCCTTAAATAGACAACAGAGACAAAGAATTAAGTGACTTGCTCAAGTTCTCAAAACTAGTAATTGGATGAGCCAGTATACAAGCCAAGCCTATCTACTTCGGAGCCCAAATTCTTAAGCATTACTTAAACTGTCTAAGGAATAGCAGGTTGGTTCACAATTTCGCTATAAGTTCTGTACAAGCAATAAAGTCTTATACTAGCCATGAGTTTCCAGGTGTCCTACCTATCCCAATGAGGCACACTTACTTGGTATAATAAGTGAAAGATGAAAGCCTCTCAAGAGTGGCAAAACAGCATAAAATTTTTCTACTAAAATTTATCAGAATCTATAAATTTAAATGTCTGAAATTTATTTTCCAAAATGTTAAATCAAACACCATAAATTACTCATTTCATTATAAAATGGTAATGCAATTAAACTTTGAGGGGAAAAAAAATTAATGTCCATAATTAATGATCAACTCTGAAAGAGGCTAGTTTTTTAATTAGTGGAGTTTGTTATCACATCCAGTAAGAATTAAAGTCATGGTTATTTAACACAAGAACTAAGACATTTTATGTTTTCAGAAGGAATGGTTAATAAATTAGTAGTTCATTAGTTAATAGATATAAATCAGTGTGTATTTTCAGACCATTACACCTGACGTGACTGTAAACTAAAGGGAAGAAAAAAGATTTTTTGTGCTTTTTATGATTATATACTTGTCCTTCTAAAAATATAACAAATAAAGCTACATTTACCTCATCATTTTATATCATATATGCCCTTAATTGCTCAATTTAAAACATAAAATAATATAAAACATAAAGTGTAAATACAGTCTCTTGTTATTAAAAAAGTCAGAAAAATTATATACACATTCATTATGTAAAAAGACTGTTAATTGACACATAAGCCAGAAAGGATGTAACTTTTAAAAATAAACAATACTACTACTCATGTGAGTAATGAAAGCACTAAAAAATAATTTAAAAAATAAATGTCACCCTGGCTGGCGTAGCTCAGAGGATTGAGCGTGGGCTGAGAACCAAAGGGTAACCAGTTCAATTCCCAGTCAGGGCACATGCCTGGGTTGTGGGCCAGGTCCCTAGTGGGGCCTATGTGAGAGGCAACCGCACATTGATGTTTCTGTCTCTCTCTCCCTCCCTCCCTTCCCCTCTAAAAATAAATAAATAAAATCTTTAAAAAATAATAAAATAAATGTCAAGGAAAAAACCTCTATAGCACATAAGGATCTACATCAATGCTGGTATCAGGAATGCAATCAGTTTATTATTTGAATAATACATAAATAAAATAAAACCCATTATTCAAAATAAATGAATACACACTAAATGTTAGCAAGAAAAAAAAAATCCCCAAAATTAAACTATCTGTTTTTTAAACAACTATACACTCACACATACAAATCAATCAAAAGAAATTAAACACTGATTTATCTTCATTCCTAGATTGTTTGTATGTCAGCCGATTTTCTTTCTAAGTCAAAATAGATGCAAATGTGCAAGGTAAGTGCCCCTTAACAGGAACACATGGTTTTTAGGTACTTGTACTGACCGGCTCAGAGTCATAGCAATAATCATCCCAGCTCTGTCTGATAGGTTTCTTTGTTATCTGAAAGTAAGGCAGATTAGTTAGGTAGAAATAATGGTTATCACACTTCTCTAATCATGTCCTAGAGTGTTCAGGTGTCATTGCTGCTGTCCAAAGAAAATTATTTTGTATAGCAGCATAAAACAAGAAACAACTAGGTAAACATTCCAAATCTGGGAGATCATATATTATTTTAACCAATCCATGCTTTCTGTTATCCAGTGACTCTAAGATTCTTGTTAACTACTGAGTCACGTATGTTATGAATACTGACCTTACAACAAAAATATGTAAGGCATGGCCACTGATGACAAAAAGATCTGGAAGAACAGTAAACTCTGAAATTCTCTATTACTAATAACTATCAGCTCATTTATGGGCAATGACTACTCTTTAAAAAGAAAATATTTAATCACCCAAATATAATGCCAATAGTTTAAACTGGGGAGGGAAAAAACTCAAAAACCACATCAACCTTTTTGTTAGAAAATCTACTTAAGTCTATATAGTACGAATGCCTAGTATTATATCAAGACGTGATATTTTAAATAGTTTTGAAATTGTCAATATATAAATAACAAGTTATTTTGTTTATATAAAAATGCCACTTCATATGTCAGTTATACAGCATGCTATATACCTTGGGAAAAGTCTAAGATGTGACTTTCATAACACTATAATCTTTGAGCCATTATCTAAGTGTCGATTTGCTTATAAAACCTTTCAAGGATTTTTTTTAATTATCAAAAAGGGCTGTATATAATATGTATACATATTATATCTTGCCTTTAAAAATTAAAATGAGAAAGACAATTTGTTATTTAAATGAGGTACTGTCATACCAATTCCGTTAATATTGGTCCTAGAATTTTTGCTAATAAGAAGAATAATAAACTTAGGGAAACCAATGTGATGAAAAGTTGTGATAATTACTACTTATTATAGAAGTTTAGGAGTATAACATGAGTTTCACAGGAAGACACAAAATTTTCTAAGTCATTTCCTCTGATGCATTTCATATTGAGTTTTAATAGGATTGTTCCTAAATTATAAAAATAACAATACTCTCAGTAACACAGTATCATGCAAAGAGGTAATATGTATTAGACTTTAAAACATGCAAATGAAGGGTTCATGTAATCCCTTCCAAGGGGCAAGCATTAAGCATTAGTAACATTTGACATGCGTGGTCTGCAAAAGATAAATCGCTTTGGTGAGTGTAAATTATTTTTCTAACATGAAGATAACTATACAGTTTGTTATTCTCTTTAAGAGTCTCACAAAAAAGCAAAAGGCACATATATAATCCCTTAAAACACATGAGAGTAATAATAACTTTTGAATTTGAGAAGTGCATCACACAAATGTTTAAATTGCATATTGGGAAATGCTAGTTAATATCCATGACCAGATTTGGAAAACCAAGTGCCAAAAAAACTAAATAAATAAAATAATAAACTGTTATCAAGAGCTACAATTTAATAATGTCCTACATTTGAAAATATTTTTTGTTAACACTTACCTGATTAAGGTAATGATATTCTTCTGGTTGTTTAAGATGGAATGCTAATCTCTCTTCTTCACTTGCTCCTGCCAGAAGGTAATAGAATACATGATAGTTCCTGTTGAAAACAAAGAAATATGGCTTTATAATTAGCATGATCTATGATTATCATTTAACTAGAAAAAAAAGAAAACATAAATTACTAAAATGTTTCAGCCTTGCTTCGTTTTTTAATACAAAGGTGATAAACTCAATGTTTAAGTCCTATAAAATGAAATGTTTTGAATGCTGAATTCAAAACAGAAGAATTAAGGCAGCAATATGGCAAAATTAGACCCTCTGAAAATTCTTTCTTCCATAAAACTAATGAAAACAGTAGCAAATTTCTGGGCCTGGCTAGGTAGCTCAGTTGGTTGGAGTGTCGTCCGCATATGCCAAGATTTACAGATTCTATTCTCAGTCACAGCACGTAAAGAATCAAACAATGAATGCATAACTAAGGGGAAGAACAAATTGATGTTTCTTCTCGCTCCTTCTTTCTCAAAAATCAATCAGTAAAATTTTTTTAAAGATTTTATATATTTATCTTTAGAGGGCAAGGGAAGGAGAGAGGGAGAGAAATATCAGTGTATGGTTGCCTCTTGCATGCCCCCTGCTGGGAACTGGCCTGCAACCCAGGCATGTGCCCTGACTGGGAATTGAACCGCTATTCTCTGGTTCGCAGGCCCACGCTCAATCCACTGAGCCACACAGCCAGGGCAATAAATTTTTTTTAAAAAAAAACACCAGCAAATTTGTCAAAATCAACTTTTGAGAACCCTGGAAATTAATTAAAAGTTTATAGCAATGCAGGGTGTGTTTACACATTAAACACAGGTGAATCGCAGTAAAACCTGTAAACGTCTTCCCTTTTAACTTGTCTTATTCCATCTGCTGATTGCCAGATCCATGGTAGCCTTCAAAACAAAGACTTTACAATCCTGGTCAACAGCAGAACCATGGTAGCCTCCAAAGGAGCATAGCTGGGTTGGAGCTTGTTAGAGCCTCATTCCATGAGAAACGTCATTATTTAAACTCTCTGGTAGAAGCCATGTTTAAAACTGTATTTGACCTGATCCAAAGTAAGCCCATTGTGAAAATCTTTCCCCAGAGGTATTTGTAGAAAACAATTACAGGCGATTATTTAACGTGTCACTGTCTGAAACAGTAGATAAATGTTGAGACAAACAATGCTTAAAGGAAAAACTTAAAGGAAAACTCTGAGAATCTCCATGCAGTCTTTGGAAAGCTCCAATATATTCCTGAGTATTTAGGTAGCTATATGCACATGTTCAAAGCCACATGCCAGCTGTGCATACACCAGAAAAGGTAAGCTCTCACTTCTGGTTAACCTGGAAGGTCTGTACAAGCAGTACGTAAACTTGAAGGAAGAATTATAAAATGCCTACCTGAGAGTAAAAGGCATGATCCAATACACACACAAGAGTCCTTAGTCAAACTTACTATTTTCAAGCATTTAAAGAAATCTCTTTAGTCCACTACATAACCAAGCACATATACGAGTACTTCAATGATCATACTTGAAAAAGAATACATAACTCACAAAGTTAGCCAAGAACAGTCAAGAAACAAACAGCAAGAACAAATACCACCACCACAAATCCTGGGAGAGGGAGAATCTCATCCCCAGAGCTGTCACATGATTATTTAAAATTTCCCATTTTCAAAAAAAAAAAATAATGAGACATGCAAAGAAACAAAGTATAGTACATACAAACAAAAAAGAAAAAATAGCCCTGACTGGTGTAGCTCAGTGGATTGAGCACAGGCCTGCAAACCAAAGGATCGCGGTTTGATTCCCAGTCAGGGCATATGCCTGGGTTGCAGGCCAGTTCCCAGTAAGGGACACACAAGAGGCAACCATACATTGATATTTCTCTCCCTGACCCTTCCCCTCTAAAGATAAATAAATTTTTTTAAAAAAAGAAAAAATAATCTATAGTAACTGTCCCTGAGGAAGCCCGGGCACTACTTTATAACATTTTTAATCAACTGTTTTAAATATGTCCAAAGACCTAAAAGAAACTAGGTTTTAAACAACTACAGGAATAGGAATATGAGAATGATGTCTCATTAAATAAGCCATCAATAAATATATAGAACTTATCAAAAAAACTTTAAAGTTGAAAATATACTTTAATTATAGATTTTCTAAAAAAAAAAAAAAAAACAACAAAAACTAGAGGAAGTCAACATCAGACCCAAACAAACGTAAAGAAGGAATCAGTGAACCTGAAGTCAATTGAGACTAGTCTAAGAAACATAAAGATAAATGAATAAAGAAAACTGAATACAGTCTCAGAGATCTGCGGGACACCATTAAGTAGACAACACTTGCATAAAGCACGGCACCAAGATATGAAAAATGGGAATCCAAAAGAGAAAGAAAAGGTATGAAAGAATATTTGAAAAAGTGACCAAAAGTTACTCAAATTTGGTGAATAACCATAATGCACAAATCAAAAAAACAAAGAAACTCAACAAATTCTGGGAGGTGGGGGGGGGGATCAAAGAGAGCCAAACTTGGACCAATCAAGACTGCTGAATGGATGGAACTGGAAAGCATTATGCTGAGTGAAATAAGCCAGATGGTGAAAGACAAATACCATATAATCTCACCTTTAACAGGAACCTAAGCAACAAAACAAACAAACAAGCAAAATATAACCAAAGACATTGAAGTAGAAAACAGGCTGACAGTAACCAGAGGGGAGAGGGGAAGGAATTTCAGGGGAAAAGGGTAAGGGGTCACAGGAACAAGTATAAAGGACACATGGACAAAAAACTAAGGGGGTGGAAATGGGAGGGAGGTGGGGAGCACTGTGGGGGTGGAATTGGATAGGAGTAAAAGACAGAAAACTGTACTTGAACAACTAAAAAAAAAAAAGGTGGCTGAAAGTCAAAAACAAAATTGTCTTTTTTTGGCTCTGACTGGTACAGCTCAGTAGATTGAGCATTGTCCTGCAAAAAAAAGTTCACTGGTTCAATTTCTGGTCAGGGCACATGCATGGGGTGCAGGCAAGGTCCCCGGTTGCGGGTGTACAAGAGCCAACCAAATGGTGTTTCTCTTGAACATCAATGTTTCTCTCCCTTTCTCCCTCCCTTCCTGTCTAAAAATAAATAAATAAAATCTTTAAAAACTTTTTGTAATATTTCAATTACAATTGGTATTCAATCTTGTTTGATATCAGTTTCATATCTACAGCACAGTGATTAAACATTGACATAATTTATGAAGTAATTCACCTAGCAAGTCTAGTAGCCACCTAGCACCATACATAGCTATTACAGTATTATTAACCGTATTCCCTATGCCATATTTTACATTCCCAAGACTATATTATAATTACCTATTTGTACTTCTTAATTCCTTCACCTTTTTCACTCAACCCCCAACCCCACCCTCATCTGGAAACAATCAGTTTGTTCTCTGTATCTAGGTGACTGTTTCCACTGTTTTGTCCATTTATTTGTTTTTTTTTTCCTGGTAATTTCAGAATTATGTGATTTTATTTTATTTTTTTCATCTTACCAGTTTTTTATTTTTCAAAAGGATCTGTAAAATACTGCTTTATATGGCCAGTGATGCAAATTTCATTTGAATACTCCCTGAATTGAGTTATATTCATCTTTTCAGAAATATTAATATTATTTTGGGTTAAGTATAGTGGTATTTTTATCTTGTTAAGAGTTTGTTATTTCAGGGTTTTTTGGGGGGGGTTATTTTTATTTTAATTGTTGTTCAAGTACAGTTTTCTGCCTTTTACCCCCATTTCAGCCCATCTCCCCCTTATTCTTGTCCATTTACACAATGGAATTCTATGCAGCAGAAAGAAAGAAGGAGCTCCTACCCTTTGCGACAGCATGGATGGAACTGGAAAGCATTATGCTGAGTGAAATAAGCCAGGCAGTGCAAGGCAAATACTATATGATCTCACCTTTAACAGGAATCTAATCAACAAAACAAACAAATGAGCAAAATATATAACTAAAGACACTGAAATTGAGAACAGGCTGACAGTGACCAGAGGGGAGAAGGGAGGGAATTTCAGGAGGAAGGGGAAGGGTTTGCAGGAACAAGTATAAAGGACACATGGACAATAATAAGGGGTGGGAAGAGAAAGGAGAGGGAGGTGGGGAGGGGTGGGGGGTGGGATGGGATGGGGATAAAAGACAAAAAACTGTACTTGACAAAAAACTGTACTTGAACAATTAAAATAAAAATTATAAAACAGGCCCTGGCTGATGTAGCTCAGTGGATTGAGCGTGAGCCTGTGAACCAAAGAATTGCAATTCGATTCCCAGTCAGGACACATGCCTGGGTTTCAGGCCAGGTCCCCAGTGGACGCCATGTGAGAGGCAACCACACATTGATGTTTCTCTCCCTCTCTTTCTCCCCCCTTCCCCTCTCTCTAAAAGTAAATAAATAAAATCTTTAAAAAAAAAGAAAAAAAAACTCTGAAATATTTAGTTCTTTAGATTCCACATATAAGTGAAGTCATATGGTATTTGTCTTTCTCTCTCTGACTTATTTCACTAGCATAATACCCTTTAGGTCCATCCATGTGCTCAAACACAAAAGATAATATTTCATTCTTTTTACGGCTGAGTAATATTCCATTGTATACGCATACCACCTCTTAAGTATCAAATCATCTACTGATGGGCATTTAGGTTGCCTCCACATTTTGGTCAAAATAATGCTGCAATGAACACAGGGGTGCATATACCTTTTCAAATTAGTGTTTTAAACTTCATCAAATAAATACCCAGAAGTGGAATTGCTGAGTCATACAATGGGTATATTTTTTAATTTGAAGAATCTTCATACTGTTTTACATAGTAGCTGCACCAATTTGTAATTCCACCAACAATGCTTCAGGGTACCCTTTTCTCCCCATCTTGGCGAACTCTTGTTCTTTGTTGCTTTATTGATATAGCTATTCTGACAAGTGTGAGGTGATACATCATTGGGGTTATAATTTGCATTTCTCTGATGATTGGTGACATTGAGCATCTTTCCAAATGTCTATTAGCCATCTAATAGAAAAAATGTCTATTCCAGTCCTCTACCCATTTTAATGAGATTGTTTTTTGGTGTTCAGTTGTATGAGTTCCTTATATATTTTTGTACATTAACCTCTTTTCAGATGTACCACTGGTGAGTATCATCTCCCATTCAGCAGGCTGTATTTTCATTTTGTTCGTGGTTTCCTTCACTGTGCAAAAATTCTTTAGTTTTACGAAGTCTGTATGTTTATTTTTTTTCTTTTGTTTCCTTTGCCCAAGGATACATATCCCAAAAAAAATCAGTAAGAGAAATGTCAGAGTTTACTGCCTATGTTTTCTTCTAGTATTTATATGGTTTTAAGTCTTACATTTAAGTTTTTAATCATTTTGAGTTTATTCCCACATATATAAGAAGAAGGTGATCCAGTTTCATTCTTTTGAACTTACCTGTTCAGTTTTCCCAACATCATTTATTAAATAGACTGTCTTTACACCACTGTACGTTCTGGACTCCTTTGTCAGTGGTAATTGACCACATAAGCATGGGTTTATTTTGGTCTCTTTATTCTCTTCCATTGATCTATGTGTTGGTTTTCATGCCAGTACTATGCTCTTTTAATTACTATACCATTGTGGTATAGTTTGATATCAGGTAACATGATACTTTCAACTTTGTTCTTCTTTCTCAAGAGCAGTGTAGCTATCAGCAGACTTTTGTGATTCCACATAAGTTTTAGAATTATTTGTTCTAGTTCTGTGAAAAAATGCCATGGGTATTTTGATAGAAATTGCATTCAATCTACAGAATTCTGTGGGTAGTATAAACATTTGAGCAATATTCATTCTTCCTAACCATTTGAATAGTATATGCTTCCATTTATTTGTAATATCGTCATTTTTTTCCTTTAAAGTCTTGTAATTGTCCAAGTAAATGTCTTTTACCTCCTCATTTAAAAATTTTCCTAATTTTTTGAAGCAACTGTAAATGAGGTTGTTTTCTTAATTTCTCTGATACTACATTACAGTTATGTACAGGTACAACCAATTTCTGAATATTAATTTTGTATCCTGCTACATTACTAAGCTCAATTTATCACTTCTAATTATTTATTAGTAGAGTCTTTAGAGTTCTCCCTATATAATATCACGTCATCTGGAAATAACTGCACTTTTACTTCTTCCTTTCCAGTTTGAATGCATTTTACTTTTTTTTTTTTTTTACTGGTCTGATTGCTGTGGCAGTATTATGTTGAATAAAAGTGGTGAAAGTGGAAATCCTTGTTTTGTTCCTGATCTTAAGAACCCTCTGGGTTTTCAAAAGTGAGTATGATATAAGCTATTGGTCTGTCATATATGACATTTATAATGGTGAGGTATGTTGCTTCTATTTCTACTTTGCTGAGATTTATTTTTTCATAAATGGATGCTGGGTTTTACCAAATGCTTTTTTTCCATCTATTGATATGATCATATTATTTTAATCCTTCATTTCATTTATGTGATTTTTGACATTAACTATTGAGGATATTAAATCAACCTTGCATGCCAGGAATAAATTCCACTTGTCTACGGTGTATAATCTTTTTAAAGTATTGCTGAATTGTTCACTAATATTTTGTTGAGAATTTCTGCATCTATGTTCATCAGAGATATTAGCCTGTAATTTTCTTATTTTTTTGTAACATCATTGGAATCAGGGCAATGCTGGACTCAAACTGAGTTAGGGAGCCTTCCCTCCTCTTGAATTTTTTGGAATCACTTGTGGAGGATTGCAGTTCATTCTCCTTTGAATGTTTAGTAAAATTCACTGGTGAAGCTATCCACTCTAAAACTTTTGTTTGTTTGGAATTATTTGATTAGTAGTAACTACTGTTTAGATTTTCTGTTTCTTATTGATTTTGTCTTAGAAAATTCTGTGTCTCTAGAAATGTATCCCTACCTTCAAAATTGTCCAATTAGCATAGTTTGTTCACAGTATTTTTTTATAATCCTTTGCATTTCTGCATTTTCTTTGTCACTGTCAATTTTCCCCTTTCATTTCTGATTTTATTTATTTGAATCCTCTCTCTTTTTCTCTTGATGAGTCTCATTAAAGCTTTATCAGTCTTGTTTATCTTGCAAAGAACCAGCTCTTGATTTCATTGATCTTTTGTATTGATTTTTAAGACTCTCGTTCATTTCTACTCTGACCTGTATTATTTCCTTCCTTTGAATATTGTTGTTCTTTTTCCAATTTCATTAGGTGTAAAGTTAGAGTGTTTGAGATTTCTTTTTCTTGAGGGAGGCCTTACTGCTATGCATGCGTTTCCTCTTAGGATGGCTTTTTTTTGTCCCATAGATTTTGGCTTGTTGTATTTTCATTTGTCTCAAGGTATCCTTTGATTTCTTCCTCGATCTCAATAAACCCATTCTTTCTTCAGTAGCATGTTACTTAGCCTTCTTGTGTTTCTGCGCTTTTCAGTTTTACTCATGTAATTGATTTTTAGTTTCATACCATTGTGGTTGGAGAAAATACTTGATATGTTCCAAATCTAAAATATCAACTAAATCCTTTTAGTCTAATGTGTCTTTTAAGGCCATGGTTTCTGTGTTGATTTTGTACAGAAGATCTATCTACTAATGTCAGTGGGGTGTTAACGTCCCATGCTATGACTGTATTACTGTGTTTGTCTCGCATTATGTCTATCAAAATTTGCTTTATATATTTAGGTCCCCTTATGCTGGATACATAAATGTTTACAAGGATTAAATCCTTTTGTTGGGCTGATCTTTTTTTCATTATATAGTGTCCTTGTTTCATTATAGCCATTGTTTTAAAGTCCATGTTATCAGATACAAGTTTTGCTACCCAGCTTTCCATTTATTTCCATTTGCATGAAATATCTCTTTCCGTCCTTTTTCATACAGTCTGTTTGTGTCTTTTTAATCTAAACTGGGACTCTTGCAGATAGCATATGTATGGTCTTGCTGTCTTATCCAGCTACTCAATGACTTTTGATTAGCGGATTTAATCTATTTATTTTTAAAATGATTACTGATGTTATAGTTATTACCTTTTAATTATTCATGTTTATATTCTTCTAATTAACTTCTTAATGAAGTCCATTTAACTTTTCTTTTAATACTGGTTTAATGGTGGGACACTCCTTAACTTTTTCTTGTCTGGAAAGCTCTTTATCTCTTCAATTAATTTTCTCCTTTAATTTTAAATGATAGCCTTACTAGGTAGAGCAGTTCTGGTTGTAGGTCCCCTTTATTACTGAATAAACAATTCAGAAACAGTACTGAGAAATCTCTCACACACACCCCTTTCAATAATGAACAGGACAACTAAACAAAAGATCAACTAGGAAGAAAAGGACTTGGAAAATACTACATTCCACCTAGACTTAACAAACATCTACAGAATACTCCATTTAAGAACAGCAGTACACATTTTCTTAAGCATCCATGAAAAAATCTCCAGAATAGAAAATATTAGACTATAAAACAATAAGTCTCAATAAATTTAAGGAGACTGAAATCATACAAAGTATATTCTCTGACCATCTTAAAAATCAATAACTAAAATTCCCAAAATTCAGAAATATATGGAAATTCAACGACACACTCCTAAATAACCAATGGGTCAAACAAGAAATCACACAGGAATAGAAATACATTGAGATGAATGATAACAAAAATACAACATACTAAAACAAGAGAAACAGTGTTCAGTGGGATTTTATAGCCATAATTTCATATTAAAAAGATCTCAAATCTATAACCTGACCATCTACTTGAAGAAACTAGAAAGAAAAAAAAGAGCAAACTAAAGCCAAAGCAAGCAAAAGGAAGTAATAAGCATGAGAGCAGAAAATTGAAAATGGGAAAAAAGAGAGAGCAAGAAATATAAAAATCAATGGAACCAAGCTTGGTCCTTTAAAAGAGGGAGTAGGTTGCTATGGTCTGAAGGTGTACTCTTCAAATTCCTATGGTGAAATCAAAACTCCAAAAAGTGATGGATTAGCAGGTGGAAGTGGGTAGAGCCTTTGGGAGGTGATTAGGTCATAAGTGTGGAGCCCACACGAATGGCATTAGTGCTCTTACAAAAGAGTTCCCAAAGAGTTCCCTATCCCCTTCTACCACATGAGGACCCAGGAAGAGGGTTCTCACCAGAATGCCACCATGCTGGAACCTTGACTTTAAACTTCCCAGTCTCCAGAACTGTGAGAAATAAACTTGTTGTTTATAAGCTACACAGTTTCTACTACTTTGTTATATCAGCCTGAATGAGCTAAGACAGGAACAAAAGTGGGGACATTACTAATAACCTTATGGAAATTTTAAAAATGTTATAAAAGAATACTATAAACAATATTTTTGCCAAAAATTAGATAGTCTAGATGAAATTCCTAGAAAAATATAAACTACCAAAATGTGACTAAAGTAGAAAACTGAAAATCTAAAGAGACTAGTAATCAAAATTTCCCACAAATAAAAACCCAGAACCAGATAGCTTTACTAGTAAATTCTACTGAACAAGAAAAATTAATCCAATCCTTCACAAACTCACCCCATCTTATTTTATAAGCCAGTAGTATCCTTATATCAGAACCAGAAAAAGACATCAAAAGTTTTTTTAAAAATCTTACAGCAATATCCTTTATGAATACAGACACAAAAAATCTTCAACGAACACTACCACCCCAAATCCAACAACACATAATAAGAATTATACATACATCTCCAAATCAAATCCAGTAAAATAACAGAGAATCAGTTTATAAGCTCTGGATCTCCACCTATCATTGATTCTTCAAAACTACAGAAACCAGGCTTATATCTCTACCATTCCCATTAAAATGTGTTCGAAAAAGTTACTAATAGCCTTCTAGTACCAGTACCTGTTAGCTCTGCAAGTGTTTATGAAGCTATTCTCTTCCTGAAACCCTCTTCCCTTTATTTTGAAACATCTTCAATTCATATTTTCTCATGTGCTAGCCACAAAAAAAAAATAACAGGAAACTCTGAGTTCTAGTTCTAACCTTGCAGGTAATTCATTATGATAATATTGGTTATTAATTACTGAACTTTTGTTATATATAACATCTTATAAATGTTATTTCATTCAGTCCTCTAAATGACTCTAGGATAGTTTTCTATTTGTGAAATGAAAATAAGTATCTAAGAAACAGAGGAGTTAATTAGGTACCAAAGGCATATCTTGTATTTGAATGTGTAGGTCTGTTTAACTTCAAACTCTGGCTCTTAATTTTGTCTCATTGTTACACAAAGTAAATCATTTATATATCCAATATTTGGTTCCTTCATCACTGAAGTCCCATATACCTCAAATATTATACTGAAATTAACACCTTATTAAAAACTTTTCTCCAGTTAGAGAAAGAACATTAAGACATGGAAAATGGTCAAAAGGCACAATCCTACCAAGAGAACCAAGATACCACTGTTTCCTAGACCTGATAGTTAGTGTGAATTTAGAAAGGGCAAAGTTCTATATACCCATCAAAAAATCTGGCAGCCTCAGAAAAACTGCAATGTTCTGCCCACGAAAGAAAGAGTAATCATATGTAAAGCTATGCATGGTATAAACTGAATTAAAGGTCACGATATACAAAGATCCTAAAAGTCAATCTGTATTATACAAATGTTAACTTATCTAATCACACAAGCAAAAGTATGTACCGTTCATTATGCTCTTGATAAACAAGTCTAGACTTCTCCAGTAGATATTTTTCAACATAGGCACTAGAAGAAAAATAAAATTGGTTAATATAATTAATATAAGGTAGACAAATATTTTTTCAGAGAAGATGAAAAAGTATAAAGAAGGCTATCCAGATCATTTCAATACATTTACCATTATTTTGTTATGGACACTGTTATAGTGTTATCCATGTTAGATTCCTAAACTCATAAATCTTTTTTGTGTGTGTGTTACAGGTTTTTTCTTGTTTTCAGTAAAACAAAATAAACTTAGAAGTTCAAAACAGAGCACACAAGAACTTCCTATGACATAGACTTTACTTTCTTTCCAGGCTCATATATACACTATACATTCTTTCAAATAATATACTTTGGCCAGATTACTAAATAGGGCTCAAAGATACACTTTCTTTATATATTCAAGCTACTGCTACATTCTGGAATTGATATATTTTTTATTTACCGATTTATTCAGTTAGTATTCATTAATTGTGTACTGTGCTAAGCATTATTCAAATAGGGAAATAAGTGATACATTACCTGTTCTCAAGAGGATTACAAGCTAGTGGAGGAAATAAGTAAACTAGTAGCTATCATCATGAGTTGACTGGGTTTATTATGGAGTGATTAAAATATAATTATTATGTGAATCTGGAGAGAGACTTAAGATTCAATCCAAGAAGGGGAAAAGATGTCAGAAAGAATTCCCACAAAGGATGAATACATAGTACACAGTAAACATTCATTAAATATATCTAGTAAATGACTACATGACTCTGAAATCTAACAGATTGCCCAGAATAAGGCAAGGACAACTGCCTTCATGTAAAGGCATAAAAGAAGTAAGATATCTATCAACTTCAGGTAAGATAGTCAACACAGCTAGAGAAGGAAAGAGGGAAGTGGACTAGATCAAGAAGGACCAATATATCATGTGCCAGCAGAATGCAATTTACCCTGAATGTATGAGGAATTTAAATGTGAATTGTGTTATTGATGTTACTCTCCTTATCCAGCCTGTATGTCTCAAGCCTTCAATCCTTTTACACAAAGTGGAGCAATTGGTTAAGCTCTAACAAGAAAAAGGGGTCCTTAAATTTAAAAGCTTTAGACTACTGAATCCAAATTACTTAGCACAATGCTCTTTGGGGTCAAAATCTGACTTGATCTTTTATATTCCTCAGTTCCCTCCCACTGCATGTTCTGTATTTCAGACCCTCCCAAAGACAGACTATTCCCTTAAGTATGATATTCACTCCTGAACATATTGTTCATGGTCTTCCTTCCAATTCTAATTCTGTAGACTATTCCCATTCTGTCCAGTAGATGCCATTCATTCATTAAAATGAAACTCAAATGTGCCTTCGTTGCAAATTCATTACCACTAGTACCACCAATAATTAAAATTTGTCACTTCTGAATTACTGTTATCCCCACTATTCTAAACTACTGAAATGGGCTCTTATTGTTCTAAAATGGGAGAAAGAGAACTAACATAAACTAGCATGGTTAATTTCTTAACACTCACCCTGCATGGCAAATACGACTGCCTCTATTTTACAGGTGGAGAAACTGATACTCAAAGATACTAAGATCATACAGCTCGTAAACAGCAGAACTGTGATTTGAACCCAAGTTGATTTCAACTATAAAGGCTCCCTCTTACAACTACACTAACATACTCCTGGACATCTTTCTGCCCACCCCTTCAATCCATGAGTTATCCACAAGAGCTCTCTATCTATTAAGTGAGATCTCATCATGTTATTCCTCTACTTTCATTTGTTCCTTATACTATAGTATGTAGGGGTGAATTAATGGTATGCCCGTCTGAGGTTGTTTTTTTAAATACATCAGCATAGAGAAAAAAAAGGATGAAGAAAATATGGCAAAATTTGAACACTGTTGAATCTGAGTGGGACTTCCTTGTACTATTTTATTTTTACTATGTTTGTAATTCTTAACAAAACTTAAAAAATCTGCTTCCCAGTGACAGATGATAAATTATAAGCATTAGAGCTTTTGTTACAATATGAAACCAACTGACCACAGTGCCCATAAACATTAGTCAATGAACTAACCTCCTCAAGTACACCAGGTCTTTGTCCTAATTCCATTCATTCGCTGATGCAAGTTCCTCAATCAATAACATGATTTCCCACTTTTCCTGCTTGCCAAATATTAAAGACCCAAGATAAAAATCACCTTTTCTGGTGAAGTCCTCCAGACACATACAATCATTGTATTTACCTCATTTTCCATAATTATCTTATATAAATATCTACCTTCCCAAAGAGACTATGAGAACTTTAATGGCAAAGAACATGTCTACATGTTTTTATATCCTCAAAGTTAGCACAGTGCCTGGTACTTACAATGAACTCCATAAATGTTTATTTATTGACTAATTTTTTAGGTAATCACTTAACATAGACAAGCCTGAATTTCATTCATAAAATGGAAAAATACACATCTGCCATTCCTAAGTCATGAAACTATCTTAAGAATGTGTGTGTGTGTGTGTATGTGTGTAATGGTACTTTGTAAGTTAAAAAGTAATATACGCACTTCACCTACTAACAAACTCTCGTGAAGCACAATCATAAATACTGAGAAAGACCAGCCTGATTTGTCTGCATCCTGCTTTTATGAGTAAAAGTACCAACTGTACCTTTGGAAACTAACATTCTGCAAATCAAAAAAGGAGGATGTATATTTGTTTTTGTTTCCTTGGGGGATGAGAGGAGAAAAAACACATCCTTTAGGTCAAAATTTTTAAACCTACATGCAGAAGCATTGCAGATCTCACTCCCCAGCATATGCTGTCAGTTTGGCTCAAATAAACTCATATACATAAATACATATATACATACATACATATAAAGTTAAGGTGGTAAGAGTTAAGCATGAGTAAAATAGCATAAAAATACATATCAATCTCACTTATTAATATACATGCAAAAAATCATAAATAGCCCTGGCTAGTGTGGCTCAATGGATTGAGCACCAGCCTGAGAACCAAAGGGTTGCTGGTTTGATTCCTAGTCAGGGCACATGCCTGGGTTGCAGGCCAGGTTCCCTGGTGTGCGATGCACGAGAGGCAACCACACATTGATGTTTCCCTCTCTTTCTCCCTCCCTTCCCCTCTGTCTAAAAATAAACAATTTTTTAAAAAAATCATAAATAACACCTAGCAAAGAGACCACAATATTGTAAATACATGTGCATATAAATATGCCTGTGTATGTAAGCGTGTGTGTGTGTGTGTGTGTGTGTGTCTTTGTAATGACCAAATGGGATGCTATTCCCTAGGAAACAAAAAGTATTCAATATTAGAACAATCATAATATTAATATATCTCAGAATGAAGATCATACTAATGTCCACAGATGACAAAAGGGCCTTTAGTAAAATGAAATAAACATTAACAACAAAAAAATTTAAAATTGATCCATAACTCATTAACATGATAAAATCTCCTAAATCCAGAATTTCACTTAGTGGAAAAACAATAAAGGCATTCACATAAAAGTCTGAAAAAATATTATCACAATATGGGAAGTTTAGAATCAGACAAGGTAGAAAACAACCAGAGATATAAGAACAGAAAAAGAAGTAAATGTATTTATTTTTGCAGATATGATTATATACCTAGAAAAGGTAAGAGAAACAAAAGTATTTAAAACTCATACAACAAAATAGCTAAGTATAAAATATAAAAATCAATAGCCTTCATAGATAAAAACAACATGTGATTTGCAGATATACTACAAAAGAAAAATCACACTTTTAATAATAAAACATTTTTTAAAATACTCAGAAATAAATGCAACAAGAAATACAAAAAGCTAGACTTCCAGTCAGACGGCAATGAAGGTAAACACAGGGTGCCTCCTTGCACAACCATACCAAAATTACAACTGAACTACAGAACAAGCACCACTCAGGATTATCAGAAACTGAGTTGAATAGGAGTCCAACAACTACAGAATTAAAGAAACCACATCCATCCAGACAGGCAGGAGGGGCAGAGACATAAAAACACACACAGGGAGGCTGCCAAAAGAGAAGACAAGGAAACAGCCCAAATGAAAGAATAGAACATAACTCCACAAAAAGAGCTAAACAAAATGGTGATAAGCAATCTGTCAGATGCAGAGTTCAAAACACTAGTTATAAGGATGCTCAAGGAACTTAATAAGAAGCTCAACAACATAAAAAATGATCCTGGCAGAAACAAGGAATACACTGATAAAGAACAATTTACAGGGAAATGAAAGTGAAGTGAATGAAGCCAAAATTAAATCAGTGACTTGAAATATAAAAAAGCAAAAAATAGCCAATCATAACAAGAAGAAAAAAAATCCCCCCCAAAACAAAGATAGCACAAAGAGCCTCTGTGACAACTTTAAGTATTCCAACATTAGCATCATAGGGGTGCCAGAAGAAGAAGAGAAAGAGCAAGAAATTGGAAATCTTTTTGGAAAAATAATGAAAGAAAACTTCCCTAACTTGATGAAGTAAATAGACATCCAGATCCAGGAAGCACACAGAGTCCCAAACAAGATGGATGGAAATTGGCCCATTCTAAGACACATCATAATTAAAATGCTAAAGGTTAAAGACAAGGTAAGAATCTTAAAAGCAGCAAGAGAAAAGCAGTTAGTTACCTATGTGGGAGTTGCTATAAGACTGTCAGCTGATTCCTCAAAAGAAACTTCGCAAGCTAAAAGGGACTGGCAAGAAATATTCAAAGTCATGAAAAGTATGGACCTACACCAAAGATTGTTCTACCCAGTAAAGACTCCATTTAGAATTGAGGGGCAGATAAAGATCCTCCCAGATAAGAAAACACTAAAGGAGCTAATAACCACACCATTATTATATGAAATGTTAAAGGGACTTATTTAAGAAAAAAGATCAAAACTAGGAAGAATAAAAACATATCAACAATTGAATCTGAAAAACAAACTAAGCAAACAAGAAGAACAGAGACAGAATTATGGCTACAGAGAGCATTTGTTGCCAGAATGGGCAGGGGTGTTGGAGAATGGGTGATGACATGAGGGGACTAAGAAACACAAAAAGGTAGTTAGAGAATAGCCACAGGGATGTAAAGTATGGTATAGGAAACAGCGTAGTCTAAGAACTTACACACATGACCCATGGACATTAACAATAGTGTGGGGATTGCTTGAGGGAGTGAGGCAAAAAGGGAAAAATTGAGATAAATGTAATAGCATAAATGATAATATACAATTTTAAAAAATCAATAAAATAAATCTGCTACCAAAAAAATACAAAAAACTTAACATTTCTAAAACCACAAAGATGTCAATTATCCCCAAATTAATACATACATTTAACATTAATCTGATAAGATCCAGCCATGAAAGACATGGAGGATACACACTTCTAAGAAAAATAATCCAATCTGTGGAGGCTATATACTATATGATCCCAACTACAATACATTCTAGAAAAAGCAAAACTATGGAAACTATGCAAAATATTAGTGGTTACCAAAGGTTAGTGGGTGAGAAAGGGATAAATAGGTGAAACATGGATTTTTTAGGAAGTGACACTATTCTGTATGATACTATAAATAAGGAATGTATGTCTTTATGTGTTTTTCAAAGACTATAGAATACACCATATGAATAGAGCACATTAATGCAAGACATTAACAGGGGAAACTGGGGGACAGGGTGAAGAGTTATATGGAAACTCTACTTTCTACTCATTTTTGTCATGAACCTAAAACTGCTCTAAAAATAAAATCTATTAATTAAAAATAAAAGTTATAAAATATATGCTGGCACAACCAGAAGACTCTGACTGCAGATCATATAGTGTAACGAAATTAAATTTCTTCAGTAGAATAACAGTACTATGTAGGTAAATGTGGTTGTGGTTGCTTTAGGAAGCATGGTAATAACAGGGTCAAGTTACGTGCCCAACTTACTCAAAAACGATTTTTAAGAATAAATGTATGCATCATACAAAAGAAAGCAAATGCAGCAAATTGTTAACAATAATCTAAGTTAAAAGTAAATGTTATATTATTCTTAGAATTTTTATCACATTTAAACTTTTCCAAAACAAAAACAGCTGAAAATAAGAAATGTAATGCAGACACCAATGTCACTATTCTCATGAAAGAGCAAATAAACAATCTGTGGTTTATAAAGGGGCAATAACAAACATACAAAACATGCTCCAAAGCCTGACATTGCTACTTACCCAAGTACAGTGCCTGTTTCTTGGTAATTTACTTGAATAAACTTGCCAAAACGACTTGAATTGTTATTATGAGCTGTCTTTGCATTTCCAAAAGCCTGTCAAAATAAATAGTTATCATTAATTTCATATTCAAAAAATGGAAAGTCCTGCTTAGGTGAGCTCAGAGACAGCATAAAAACAATTCACTTAATACTTTCAGACTCACCATAGTTTAAGTAAAAGAAAGCACCTAATAACTGAAATAAAACCAAATAAGCAGCATTTTATACTATTCAGTAAAATAAAACTTAATTTTAAAAACTTAATGTCTTTTAAAATTTAGATTTAAATTTCACATTCTAGTGTTGGCAAATTTTCTTAATATATTTATATATGTATTCTTTAAATCTTGTTAAACTGCAAGAAAAAAGCCTGGCAAAAATAATTACATCAAAATAATAACAATTTTAGAATAGTACCAATGAAATGTAGTTCCATTACATAAGGTACTAAAGTTTATTACACCTACTTAAATCTAAACTACAGTCCTATTTTTTAAAGAATAAAAACACACACACTTCTTATATTATTACCTACAGTATACACCATACAATGAAATGTTACCCACCAGTAAACATGAACTACTGGTACAGACATCAACATTGGTAAGTATGAAACATTATGCCACAGGAAGAAACCAGGCACAAGAGCACATACTGAGATATAAAATTCTAGAAATGGCAAAACAAGAGTAACAAGAAGCAGATCAGAGGTTGATGGGGAATGCAAGTGAGGTTGAAAAATGTCTACAAATGGGCACACAAGGGGTAATAAAAATAGAATAGCTTGACTATGAATGTGGTTACACAGGTATACAAATTAATCAAAAATTTAATGAACTATATATTTTAAGCTGGCCTGTGTGGCTCAGTAGGTCAGAGCGTCATCCCATAAACCAGAAGGTCACATGTGTGATTCCCAATCAGGGCACATACCTAGGCTGCAGTTCGGTCCCTGATTGGGGCATATACAAGAGGCAACCAACTGATGTTTCTGTCTCGCATGGATGTTTCTCTCCCTCTCTCTGCCCCTCCCTTCCCTTCTCTCTCAACCTCAATAAGCATATCCTGAGGTGAAAATAAAAAGATATAATGAACTATACATTTTAAATAGCTATATTTTAAGTTATAGCTCAGTAAAATTAATTAAAATCAAAATTTAGAAGAAAAATCCACTGCTGGAACTCACCTATTTAACTACTTGATTCTCTAAGAAAGAAGCCAGTCTCAAAACTTTATATATTGTATGATTCCATATACATGACATTTTGAAAACCAAAAAGCAACAGCAAGGGAGAAAAGACAAGTACTTCCCATAAATAATGGAAATATACAGGAGGGCAGAAGGTATAAAGACAAGGAATATGGTGAGGGAGTGTCATGGGGTACTGAACCTATTCTGTATCCAGACTGTATATAAATGTTTATTCGAATGAATATGTTTTAAAATTCACAGAATTTTTCTGTAAGGTTATTCTTTTAATATCTATTTTTAAAGTATATCATTAGTAAATGAAGGCCAAAAAATTACAATTTCAGATATACAAACCTGAAAATATTCATCATAAGTCAACCCATACTAAAGGAAACATTAAATAAAGTCCCTTCATGTACAAGGAAAACAATATATTCAAATATTTATCAGTGTAGGGAATGGAGAACAGCAGAAATGGCAACCACATGAGTAAATCTATAAAATATTTTTCATTACTTAAGTCTCTTAAAAAGATCATTGAGAGCGAGGTCGGAGAAAATTATAAAGATCTCTGAAAAATCCTTTCCCATACATAAAAGAAATAAGACTAACAAAAACTGTCAAAATCAACTGTTTTATGACTCTGGAAATTAACCAAAGGCTTAGAATAATCCTGTGTAGGGGAACATTTCATCATGGAGAATGACTGAATCTTGATAAGAAAAAGAAGCATTGTGGCATTTTAAGTTAACCCAATTACCATCTCCCTCTTCCTAGATCCTCACAGAAGAGAAAAAAAAAACCCTACGATTACAGTTATTTTAAAAAGCAGCCTTAAAATCACTGAAAAGATCAGACCAGAGATAAGCCAATGCCCTGTCTCACAGATCATTGTCGTAATTTGATCTATATGGCATTTCCCTGGAAAACCTCACTCAAAGGGCTGTATTTATTTGATCTGATTTGGAGACCACTCACTGAGGAAAACCTTTTCCCTCATATGTGTTTGTGAAAAACAATCAGAGATAATTGTTTAAACACTGCAACTCTCTAAAGATGGGGCAAAAAATGAAAAGCTCATGAACAACATGTATAAAAGGGGTTTTGAAAATATTTGAAATGTTACGGAAAATGTAGGTGTCGCACACATTTAGGACAGTGCGCGTGCCCATGACCGTGTGCACGCTCACAAAGGGCTGGGACCTCTGGCTATCATTCCTGATCTACGGAAACAGGAAGAAAAGGTAAGGAGGGGTTGACAACTGCCTGGTTGAGCGTTGAGCGTTATCCCAAAAAGTACACAGGACTGTGTAGAAAAGACTGGAACCTTATTGTTTTAGAACATTCACAGAAATCCCTGTGCAATCATTATCTGACCACTAAGCTTAGTAGAGAATTTGAAAGCCACACACAAAAAAGGATTACAGACTCTGCAGAATTATTTTAAAGTACAACTAAACAGCAATAACAAAACAATCACACAAACCATAGAAGAGAGAAAAATCTTATTTCCAGAACTGCCACACTGTATAAATAAAAATGCCCAGTTTTCACTAAAAAAAAATCATATGATATGCAAAGAAGAACGAAAATATGGACACAGAAAAAATAAAAAAGCAATAAATAGAAACTGTCCCTGACAAATGTTGATGTTGGCAGAGATGTTTTATCAGCTATTTTAAATATTTCCAGAGAACTAAAGGACAATATGATAAAGAGGCCTTAACAACAGAAATATCAGCAAAGAGGTAGAAATTCAAAAAATTATAAAATTGCTGGTGTTCATTAATTTAAATGAAAAATTCCTTAGAGGGGTTCAAGTAAAGGCATAAGTAGAGGAATCAACAAACTTGAAGAATGATCAATTGAGATGATCCAATCTAAGGAACAGGAAAAAAAACTAAACAGAGATTCAGAGACCTGTCTGTGGAGCCACCATCAAACATATCAACACATGAATATAATAGGAACGAAAGCAGAGAATAGAGCTAAAAAGACAGAATAAATATGTCAACAAAGAACAGTCAAAAACTTCACAAATTTCATGAAAACCATTAATCTATACATCCAAGAAACTCAATACACTCAAATAAACTAAAAAAGATCAGTACCTACACAAATCACGATCAAACTGCTGAAAGACAAAAATAAACCTTATAAGCAACAAGAAGCAACACATGCCATACAAAGGATTCTCAATAAGAACACACCTAATTTTTCAACAGAACGATTAAGGATAAAAGACAGGGGAAGTGTATATTAAAAAGGCACTGGGAATGAGGCAATTTGAAAACAAAAGAAAAAGAAGAATCCAATTTTTTATGAAGGAGTGAAACTAAATTTATACATGATATGACCTTATACATAGAAAACACTAATGAATCAAAAATAAACCATTAGATCTAATTAAATTCAAAAAAGCTTCCGGATAAAAAAGCAATATACAAAAATATCTGTATTCTATATACTTGCAATGAACAAGCAAAAATTAAATTAAGAAAAAACAATTCCACATCTGGTAGCATCAAAAAAACTATACTACTTGGAATAATTCAATAAAGAGGTTTAATACTTGTACACTGAATGTTTTTCAAGGAAATTAAAGAATACCTAAAAAATGAAAAGACATCCTGTGTTCATGGGCTAGAAGACTTAATACTGTTCATATATACAGATTTAAGATAATACTTATTAAATTTAATCTACCATTTTCAAAGACAATAACGAGCCAATTATAACAATAACATGTAAAGTCAAGGAACTCAAAATGCCTAAAACAATCTTCAAAAAGAAGAAATTTGGAGGATTCATACTTCCTGATTTTAAAAATTACTACAAAACTCTAGGAATAAAAACGAGGCAGGACTTCCATACAGATGAACATATCAATCAATGGGTTGAAACTGAGAGTAAGAAATAAACCCTTGCATTAGTGGTCAGCTGAGTTTCAACAAGAATGCCAAGACAATTCAGTGGGGACAATCAGTCTTTTCAACATATGAATACCCACATACAAAATAATGGAGCTAAACTCCTACCTCATACCGTATAAGAAAATTAATTCAAAAAAAAAAAACAACAAAGAATTAAATGTCAGCAGTAAAAGTATAAAACTTGCCCTGATTGATGTGGTGCAGTTCATTAGGTTGGGTGGGTGTAGTCCTGAAAACAGAAAGGTCACAGGTTCAATTCCCAATCAGGGTGCATGCCTGGGTTGCAGGTTCGGACTCCAAACATGACACAGACAAGAGGCAACACATCCATGTTTCTCTTTCACATCAATGTTTCTCTCCTACATCAATGTTTCTCTCCCTCTCTTTAACCCCCCCTTACCCTCTCTCTAAAACACTTAATAAAATCTTAATAAATAAATAAATGTATAAAACTTTTAGATAAAGCATAGCTGTAAAACCTCATCATTGTGGGCTTGGCAATGGTTTCTTTAAAAGAAACCGAAATACAAGTAATTTAAGAAAAAATAAATTGTACTTCATCAAATTTAAAAATTTTTGTGCTTCAAAGGACACAAAAAAGAAAATAAAAAGACAGAAATGGGCTGTCTGGACTTGTGGTCAACATGGAGGCGTAGGTAAACCTGGCTCACCTCTACACGCAACCACAGCAAAACTTACAACTAGACTACCAAAAAATATCACCCAGAATCACCAGAAAATTGAGCCGTATAGAAGTCCAAAAACCAAGGAATTAAAGAAGCCACACTCATCCAGACAGGTAGAATGGGAAGAGACACAGAGAGGTGCAGAGATGCAAGGACGCACGGAGATATGCAGAAACACAGAATGGGAAGTCCCACACCCATGTGTGGTGGATAAAAATTGGAAAAGATACTTCGGGAGGGAGGAATCACAGCAGCCCACAGCACACCACCCAGCCCAGGGTTCCACCACCAGGAACATAAGTCCCCATAACTTCTGGCTATAAAAATAAGTGGGGTTTGTGGCAGCAGAAGAAATGGGGGGGTTCTCAAGAGTCTCTACTTAAAGGGAACAGGGTGGACTTAGGACTAATGCAGACTCACTCCCTCTGGGCTTCACCACCAGGGACACGGAGTACCAGAGGCATACACAGAGAAACTGTAGTGGCTGGCATGAAAGCAAATGCTGGGACACACCTTCCACCCAGACAAAACTCCAGAGGCTAGGCAGCGGTATTCTGCCCTCTCTGAGCCATCACACGGACCCACAGAGCAGCAATATGGGTTTCCCCATGCTGGCAATTACATAAGGCTCAGCCCTGTCCAATATACTGGTGCACTTTTCTACAACAGACCACGCTATTAAGACAGGGAGTCAAATCAACTCTACATAACATACAGAAACAAGCACAAGAAGGCTGCCAAAATGAGGAGACAAAGAAATTTGGCCCAAATGAAAGAGCAGAACAACACTCCAAAAAAAGAACTACCATATTTTTCGGAGTGTAAGATGCACCCCCCCAAACTTTGGGGAGAAAATGGGGGGTGCATCTTATAGTACGAATGTAGCTTACCTGGCTCGCTGGGGGGAGGAGGCACAGCCTATATTATTTATGTTATTAAATATTTTACCAAATTTTTTGCTTCAAATTTTTTTCCTATTTTCCTCCTCTAAAACCTAGGTGAGTCTTATGATCTGAAAAACTCAGTAAACAAAATGGAGATAAGCAATCTCTCAGATGGAGAGTTCAAAACACATTATTAGGATGCTCAAGGAACTCACTAGGTACTTCAACAGCATAAAAAAGACACAGGCAGACATGAAGGTTACACTAAGTGAAATAAAGAAAAATTTACAAGGAATCAACAGTGGAGTGGATGAAGCCAAGATTCAAATCAATGATTTGGAACACAAGGAAGAAAAAACCAATCAGAATAATGAGAAGAAAAAAGAAACTTAAAAAAAGAGGACAGTGTAAGGAGCCACTGGGACAAAGAAAAAACTTCAAGCTCTCCAACATTCACATTATACAGTGTAGCAGAAGGAGAAGAGAAAGAGCAAGAAACTGAAAATCTATTTGAAAAAATAATGAAAGAAAACTTTCTAATTTGGTGAAGGAAACAGACATAAAAGTTTAGGAAGCACAGAGAGTCTCAAACAAGATGGATGCAAAGAGATCCACAACAAGAGACATCATAATTAAAATGATAAAAGTTAAAGATAAAGAGAGAATCTTTAAAGCAGCAAGTGAAAAGCAATTAGTTACCTACAAATGAGTTCACGTAAGACTGTCAGCTGATTTCTCAAAAGAAACTTTGCAGGCAAGAAGGGACTGGCAAGCAATATTCAGTGATGAAAAGCAAGGGCCTACAGCCAAGATTACTCTATCCAGAAGAGCTATCATTTAGAAAGGGCAGGCAGATAAAGTGATTCCCAGACAAGGTAAAACTAAAGGAGTTCAATATCACCAAGCCATTATGATGTTAAATGTTAAAGGGAATTATATAAGGAAAAGAAGAATACCAAATATATGAACATTAAAATGGCAATAAATTCACAACTATCAACAGTTGAATCTAAAAAACAAATGAAGCAAATAAGCAGAACAGAAACAAAATCACAGACAGAGATCATTTGGAGGGTTATCAGTTGGGAGGGGGAAGGCAAAGAATGGGTGAAAAGGTACAGATTAAGAAGCATGAGTTTATGGATACAAAATAGATGGATGGATGTTAAGAATAGTAGAGGAAATAGAGTAGCCAAAGAACTTACTTACATGCATGACCCATTGACATGAACCAAAGAGGGATTGCTAGAGGGAATGGCAGTACCAGGTGGAGGAAAAAAACTGGGACAACTGTAAAGCATAATCAATAAAATACACTTTAAAAAATAATAATAATATAAACATAATTTTAAAAAAAGAAAAGAAAAAATAGCCCTGACCAGTGTGACTTAGTTTGTTATATACTGTCCTGCAAACTGAAATGTGGCCTATTTGATTCCCGGTCAGGGCATATGCCTGGGTTGTGGGTTCGATCCTCAGTGGCGGGTCTACAAGAAGCAACTGATCAATGTTTCTCTCTCACATTGATGTTTCTCTTCCTCTCTTCCCCAATTCTAAAACTAAATAAATAAAATCTTTAAAAAACAAATATATACAGAATGGAAGAATATATTTCAAACCACATATCTGATCCACATCAAGAACATGTAAAGAATTCTTACAACTCAATAGTAAAAAGACAAGTAATCCAATTTTAAAAGGGCCATTCAATTTAATTAAACACTTCTCTATAGATAGTAACAAAAGCCCACAAGCACATGGAAAATATGTTCAACATCATTCATTATTAGAGAAATGCAAATCAAAACCACAATGAGATATAACTTCACATAAAGTAATATGATTATAATCAATAACAAGTGTTGGTGAGGATGTGGAGAATATAGAACCCTTGTATATTATTGGTAGGAAAGTAAAACAGTGTAGTCATTTCAGAAAACAGTTCAAAAGCTCCTCAGTTAAACACAGCTATGACATGACACAAGAATCCCACTCCTAGGTATACACTATAGAGAACTGAAAACATATGACCCACAATATGTTGTACATGATTGGTCTTAACATTATTCACAAAGCCAAAAAGTGGAAACAACCCAAATGTCCATCAGTGTATTACTGGATAAACAAAAACAGTATATCTATACAAAGAAATATAATCCAGCCATAAAAATATATAAAGTACTGATACATGCTACAACATGAATGTATCTTTAAAACACTACTCTAGGCCCTGGCTGGTATAGCTCAGTGGATTGAGCACGGGCCTGTGAAGCAAACAACCGCGGTTCGATTCCCAGTCAGGGCACATGCCTGGGTTGCAGGCCAGTTCCCAGCAGGGGACACACAAGAGGCAACCATACATTGATATTTCTCTCCCTCTCTCCTTCCCTTCCCCTCTAAAGATAAATAAATAAAATCTTAAAAAAAAAAAAAAAACACTACTCTAAGTGAAAGAAGTGAAACATAAAAGACACATTCTATATAATTCCATTTATATGAAAACCTGAAATAGATAATTAATTCCACAGACACAGAAAGCAGACTCTTGGTTTCCAGGGACTGGGGAGGGAGCAGAATAGGAAGTGACTGTTTAATGGTCATGAAGTTTTCTTTTGGAATGAAAACATGAAAATGTTTTGAACGTTTCTGAGTTTCCAGCCAAGATGGTAGAATAGGTAGATACGCTTCGCTTCCTTGTAAAACCAAAAGAAGGATAACAAAGAATTTAAAAACAAAAAATAACCAGAACTGCCAGAAAATGGAACTGTATAGAAGTCCAATAACCAGGGAGTTACAGAAGAAACCTTCATCCAGACTCGTTGGAAGGGTGGAGAGGACACATGGCAAGGCAACAGCTGCCAGACCGGGTAGATGAGGTGACAGTTAGTAGATGGGGTGGCCCCACATTCACATATGAATAAACCAGGAGGAACAACTGGGGAGCAAGCCAGATCACTCAACCCAGGGGTCCAGCATGGAAATAGAAAGCTTCAAAAACCTCTGGCTGTAAAAAGCTGTGGGTGTTGTGGTGGCGGGAGAAATTGCCAGTCTCACATAAGAATCCATTGGAGGAGCCCATAGGGTCCTAGAATGTACACAAGCCAACCCAACTGAGAATCAGCACCAGAAGGGCACCATCCCCTTAGAGGTAGAGGTGAAAGTGACTGAAAGTGGGACATGCAAGAGGCATTGTTCCCTTTCTGATCCCTCCCCCACATACAGCACCACAATGCAGTGAAGTGGGTTGCCCCGCTCTGGTGAATACTTAAGGCTCTGCCTCTTACAACATAACAGGTGTGCCAATACAAAGAAATAGGACCCAAATGAAAGAATAGATCAAAGCAAAAGAACTAAGCAAAGAGGAAAGAGCCAATCTATCAGACACAGAGTTCAAACACTGATAATCATGAAGATCAAAGAAATGATTGAGTATGGCCAAAAATAAAGAAGTGAAGACTATACAAAGTGAAATAAATAAAAATATCCAGGGAACCAACAGGGAAGCCAAGGAAACCAGAAATCCAATAAAAAATTTGGGAACAAAAGGAAGAAATAAACATTCAACTAGAACAGAATGAAGAAACAAGAATGAAAAAAACAAAAAAATCAAGAGAGGCTTAGGAACCTCCAGGACAACCTTAAACGTTCCAACATCCGAATCATAGGCGTGTCAGAAGGAGAAAAGAAAGAGCAACAAATTGAAAACTTATTTGAAAAAATAATGAAGGTGAACTTCCCCAATCTGGCAAAGGAAACAGACTTCCAGGAAGTCTAGGAAGCTCAGAGAGTCCCAAAGAAGTTGGACCCAAGGAAGCACACACCAAGGCACATCATAATTATATTACCCAAGATTAAAGATAAGAAGAGAATCTTAAAAGCAGCAAGAGGAGACAGTTCCCTACAAAGGAGTGCCCATAAGACTATCAGCTGATTTCTCAAAAGAAACCTTGCAGGCAAGAAGGGTCTGGAAAGAAGTATTCCAAGTCATGAAAGGCAAGGAACTACATCCAAGATGACTCTATCCAGCAAAGCTATCATTTGGAATGGAAAGGCAGATAAAATGCTTCCCAGAGAAGGTCAAGTTAAAGGAGTTCATTATCTCCAAGACCTTATTATATGAAACGTCATCTAAGAAAAAGAAGATCAAAACTATGAACAGTAAAATGACAACAAACTCATAACTATCAACAACTGAACCTAAAACAAACAAACAAAAAAAAAACTAAGCAAACAACTAGAACAGCAACAGAATCACAGAAATGGAGATCACATGGAGGGATATCAGTGGGGAGGGGGAGAACAGGGAAAACGGTACAGGAAATAAGAAGCATAAATGGTAGGTAAAAATAGATGTGGGGAGGTAAAGAATAGTATAGGAAATGAAGTCAAAGAATTATACATATTACTCATGGACATGAACTAAAGGGAACGGATGCTGGAGAAAGGGAGTGACAGGGTTGAGGGGGATTAAAGGGAGGGGAAAATGGGACAACTATTAATAGCATAATCAATAAAATATACTAAAAAAAAGGAAAATATGTTAAAACTAGACAAAGGTAGTGAGTGGCTGAGTAATAATGTGAATGTACTAAATGTCACTGAATTATACACTTTCATGGATGTCCAACCTTTTCATGTCTCTTGGCCACACTGGAAGAAGAGTTGTCTTGGGGCACATATTAAATACATTTGACATGTAATCACAAAAAAGATCTTATAATGTTTTAAGTAAATTTAAGATTTTGTGTTGGGCTGCATTCATAGCCATCCCGAGCCACATGTAGCCCCAGGGCCACAGGTTGGATACCGCTGCCTGCAAACAGTTAATTTTATGTTACATGAATTTCACCTGAAAAAAGTAAAAATACAAAGAAAGAAGGCAGAAAAACATAAAGGGCACAAGGAAAATAAGGGATTAATTGTAATAAATACAAGAAGATAGACTCAAAGTTAACCATATCATGAATCTCATTAAATGTAAATACATAAACAGGCCAGTCAAAAGCCAGAGATGGCCACATTACATTAAAAAGCAAGACACTGCCCTGGCTGGCATGGCTCAGTTGGTTGGGTGTCATACAGAAGAGAGTAAGGTCACCCATTTGATTCCCAGTAGGGGCACCTGCCTGGGCTGTGGGCCCGGTTCCTGGTTGAGGTGTGTGAGAGAAGCAACCAATAGATGTTTCTTTCTCACATCGGTGTTTATCTCTCTTTCTCCCTCCTTTTCCCTTACTCTAAATAAATAAAAATCAAAAATGAATAAATAAATTCTTAAAGAAAAAAAGATCCAACCATAAACTTTTTACATACAGTTCTTTAAATTAAAGAAATAAACTAATAGGGTAAAAAGACATTTTGCTAATGTAACTCAAAAGAAAGGAGGGCTCCATTAATATCAGAAAAAGTAGATTTCAGAGTAAAGAGTATTACCAAGAAAAAGAGAGTTATTCCATAATAGTAAAAGGCCAATTAATCAAAAACAAGCACGTATAATCATAAATGTTTATATACCAACAAAAGAGGTCGCACACAAGATGCAAAACTTCACAACTTAAGAGTAATGGACAAATCTACAAGTACAGCTGGAGATATTCAAGACCTCTCTCTCAATAACTGCTAAAATAAACAGAAAAAAAAATCATCAAGCATTGTGTTAGGCTTCAACAACACTATCAACCAAATTAACAAGATTGACACAAACCGTGCCTCCTGGTAACAGCAGAATACACATTCTTTATAGGAAATGCACACAGAACATTTACCAAGGAAGACTCTAGCCAGTAAATTTTAAAACATTCCAGTCAAACAATGTAATGTTATCTAACCACAAGATAAATAAAATACAAACAAATAACGAACAGGATCTAAATATTGGTAAACTAAAAATCAAAAGGGAAATTACCAAATATTTTGAACTAAATGAAAATGAAAACACAACAAAGAATTTGGGGGATGCCACTGAAGCAGTACTTAAAGAAGACTTTGTAACACTAAATGACTTTATCAGAAAAGAAAGGTAAGGTCTCCAATCAATGATCTCAGATACCACGCTAAGAAATTAAAAAGGAGTGCCCTGGCTGTGTGGCTCAGTGGACTGAGCACAGGCCTGCGAACCAAAAGGCCTGGGGTGCTGGCCAGGTGCCCAGTTTGAGGCATGAAAGAGGCAACTAATCAATGTATCTCTCCCATGTTGAACTTTCTCCCCTGTCTTTTTCTCTCCCTTCCCATCTTTCTAAAAAAGTAAACTGCCCTGACTGGTGTGACTCAATTGGTTGGGCTTTGTTCATCGAAGTGAAAGTTGCCAGTTCGATTCCCAGTCTGGGCACATGTCATGGTTGCTGGTTCAGTCCCAGGTCATCAAAGGAGAGGCAAAATGATCGATGTTTCACTTTCACATGGATGTTTTCTCTCCCTCTCTTTCTCCCTCCCTTCCTCTCTCTCTAAAAATAAATAAAAGTTTTTAATGCAAAGTAAACCAAAAAATAAGAAACAAAGCTGAAATCAAAGAAATATATGAAACGGCAAAACGATAACAAGAATATCCATGAAACCAAAAGCTGGTGCTTTGTATAATAAAGGAATATGACATGAAATATGATGCCAATAAATTTAACTTAGATTAAGCAATTTCTTTGAAAAACACAAAGTATCAAAGCTCACTTAAGAAGAATAAGTAACACAAATAGCTCTACATCTACTTGAAGATTGAAACCTTGTTTAAAAAACTTCCTGCAAAGAAAACACCAGGTCCAGATTGCTTCATTAATAATTTCTAACACTGATAGAAGGGGAAAAAATACCAGTTTTACACAAACTCTTCCAAAAATATAAGAGAAGCCTTCACAACTCATTCTCATCCTGATATCAAAAACAAACAAAAAAAGAATTAAAGAAAAAATGTATCTCATGACCACAAAAGCTAAAATTCCAAACAAAATTTTGGCAAACCAAATCAGCAACACATTAAAGGTTAATATATAATGACCAAGTGGCATTTATCCCAGGAATGTTAAGCTGGTTACCACGGGAAAAAGTACAATAAAAAAATTTTCTTAAAGAAATAATACATTAAATTGGGGATATAAAAAATCCATCAATGTAATTTACCATATTAACAAACTATTTTGTAAAAAGCCATATGACCATCTAGGAGCGCAGGATGACAGTGGGCACAGGGGACAGTTAGGGGATAGAGGGATTGGGGAAAAAGGACTCATGGACATGGACAATAGTGTGGTGACTGCTGTGGGAACGGGTATATAAGGGGACTAAATGGTAATGGGAAAAACACAATAAAGATTAAATTTAAAAATCAGAAGTTAAAAAGTTAAAACCTCAACAGACACAGAAAAAGCATTTGACAAAAATTTAAACATCAAAGTAGGAATTAAAGGGAATGACCTCAACTAATAATAAGCATCTACAAAAAACCAACAGCTATCATTATGTTAATATTTTAGGACTAAATACTTTCCAAGATAAGAATGTTGCTTACACCACTTCTATTCAACAGAATACTGGAGTAGCCAGTAAAATCTGCAAGGAAAAAAGACATTCAGATTGGAAGGAAGAAATAAAACTGTCCTTTTATTCACAAACATGATTTCCTATATGCAAAATCCAATGGAAATTAAAATAAATAAGTAAATAAAAGAACTAATATTTGTATCTCATCAAGTTGCAGAATACAATATCAATACACCAGTATCAACTGTATTTCTATATGCCAGGTAGTAACAACTGCAATTTTTTTAATTTTTTTAATTTATAGAAAATTAAGATACAGATTACCAAAGATGTAAAAGACAACAAAACTGATGAGAGAAATTATAAAAGATCTTAGTAAATGGGGAAATAAGCTTCTTCATGGGTCAGATGACTTAATATTATTACCATGTGCAATTTCCCCAAACTGAACTAAAGATTCAATGTTATCCCAATGAAAATCCCAAAAGGCTTTTATGGGGAAACTGATGATTTATTTCTAAAATTCATATGGAAATGCAAAGAAGCTATACTAGTCAAACAACTCTTCAAAAGAAAAAATAAAACAGGGAAATGCTCACTTAGGCAGCACATTTACAAAAAGAAAAAAAACTGGAGGATTAATACTATCTAATTTCAAAAATTATTCTAAAGTTTACAATGAACCAGTGATTGGGGAACACCCCATCAACTCACAACTACCATCGACTGAATCTAAAAAAAAAAGAAAACAAAACAAAAACTAAGCAAACAACTAGAACAGGAACAGAATCAAAGAAATGGACATTACATGGAGGTTTTCAGTGGGGAAGGGGGAAGGGAGAATGGGATAAAGGTACAGGGAATAGGAAGCATAATTGGTAGGCATAAATAGATGGGGAGAGGTTAAGAATGGTATAGGACACACAGAAGTCAAAGAACTTATATGTACAACCCATGGACATGAACTAAGGTGGGGGAAGGGAAGGTTGGAGGGTTGGGGGTACAGGGCAGAGGGATATAAAGAAGGGGAGAAATTGGGAAAACTGTAATAGCATAATCAATAAAATATCCTTTAAAAAAAGAAAGAAAAAAAGGTGGCTAAATTGGACCTCATCAAAATTTAGACCTCGTTAAAATTCTGTTCTTCAAAAGGTCCATTCAGGCCCTGGCTGGTGTAACTCAGTGGATTGAGCGTGGGCCTGAGAAACAAATGATCGCGGTTCGATTCCCAGTCAGGGCACATGCCTGGGTTGCGGGCCAGTTCCCAGTAGGGGACTCATGAGAGGCAACCATACATTGATATTTCTCTCCCTCTCTCCTTCCCTTCCCCTCTAAAAAAAAAAAAAAAGATAAATAAAAAAAAATTTTTTTAAAGGTCCATTAAAAGAGGATTAAATCTGGGAGAAATTCCACCAAGGAGGTGAAAGATCTGTACAATTAAAACTCTAAGGCATTAATAAAAAAACTGAAGAAGACAAATAAAAGGAAATATATTCCATGCTCATGGACCTAAAGAATTAATATTAATATTATTAAATGTCCATACTATCCAAAACAATATACAGGTTCACTGCAATTCCCATCAAAATTCCAATGGCATTTTTCACAGAAATAAGAAAAAAAAATCTAAAATTTGTATGTCACAAAAGATCCTGAATAAAAAACACAATCTTGAGAAAGAAGAACAAAGATGAAGACTTCACATGTCTTAGATAAAAATATTGCCACCATCGTACTCATCGTAGTTTCAAATTATATTATAAAGCTATAATAATCAAAACGATATGGTACTGGCATAAATACAGACATACAGATCAGTGGAAAAAACAGAGAGCCCAGAAATAAATCCATTCATGTACAGTCAACTAATTTATAACAAAAGAGCCAAGAATATACAATGGGGAAAAAGGTGCTGGGAAAACTGAAGAGCCTCTTGAAAAGACTGGAACTAAAGCCCTATGTAACATCATACACAAAAATCAACTTAAAATGGAGTAAAGACCTGAATGTAATAAGGCCTAAAACCATAAAACTTCTATAACAAAACATGGGGATAAGATATGGGTCTTGGCAAAGATTTATTGGATTTGACACCAAAAGTGAAAATAAACAAGTGAGACTACACCAAACCAAAATCTTCTGCACAGTAAAGGAAACTATCAACAAATAATTATATTTGCTGATTGTTTCATATCTATCATATGACCCAGTCATTCCACTGTTAGGTATTCAACCAAGAGAAAGAAAATTATACGTCCATACAAAGATCTTATATACAGCTTTATGTATAAAAGCCAAAAACTGGAAACAACCTAAATGTTTATCAACAGGTGAATAGATAAAGTGTGGTGTGCCCATACAATGAAATACTACCTTATCAAAAGAGCAAATTATTGACATACACTACATGGATGAATCTTAAAATAATTACAGTGAGTGAGAGAAGTCAAACGTAAGGGAGCATATGTAGTATATATAATTATATAATTCCATTTATATAAAATTGTAGAAAATACCAACTAATCTATAGTAACAGAAACTACATTAGTGGTTTTTTGTGGATGATTATTTTTTATAAGGGGTATTATGAAAAGATATGAGAAAACTTTAAGGATAATAGATATGTTCAGTTTCAGGTTCTTGACTGTGGTAGTGGTTTAATGGATAAATACTATGCCATAAATTAACCAAATTATATACTTTAAATATATGCAATTCACTGTACCTCACAAAATCTCTTTAAAAACCAACTAATATTACCTTTTACTTTTAGTCCTAAAACAAAAATAGTGTATTTTCTTTCCTTTTTAGCAATGATAGTATTACTTTTAAAACATTACAAAACTACAACAAATTTCCCCATATTCTCCACATTTCCAAAAGTGAACCCTTAGAATTTTAATGTTAGGCATAGATGTTAAGGTCGCCAACATACAGACATATTAACAAGAATACGTTCCCCAGCCACCTACTTCCACAACCCTATTACAAACAGGAGCTTTTGCCCCTGCTGTCTCCCTTTATGGGGGACATATATATGACTCCGATCGTCTCTTCATTTTACAACACTATGGCCTAAAGAGACCCTTAGAAAAAAATACTGCCACTATCACATTCTTCAATTTTCCACACTGCCTTTTTTTCTTCGCTACTTCTATTTAGTTTCATTCCATTTTCTCACATTTACCACTCTTTAAAAAAAATTTAAAGACATGTTTAGAAGAAAAGTATTTCTACGTACCTCAAGTACTGGTCCAGCTCCAAGAATAATTTGTTCCACTCCACTGGCAAATCCTTTCTGACTGAGAGCAGTAAGGTGGTGAATAAGAAAGTTTGTGCTTTGAGTCTTGCCGGAACCACTCTCTCCTGAAATCACGATGCACTGATTCTTTTTTCGCTGAAGCATGGTATGATAAGCTACATCAGCCACAGCATATATATGAGGCTCAAGTTTTCCCAACTGGTGGTTATCATACATTTTGACATATTTGGGGTTATAAATAGGAAGAAACTTGAATGGGTTAATAACTATTAAAATACTGCCAACATAGGTATAAATTTTTTCATGCTTAAAGCGATTTCGTAGGTTTTCTAAGAGAGTTTTCTCATTCAAATCAGGTAAGCTACATAAATCGTCGAAGTCCTTCTGTTGAGGCTGTGGAAGAAAACCCCGTTCCATCATCCTGCGACGTTCTTCTGTTACCCGTAGCCATGACTGAAGACTACCATAATGGATTGATCCATCAAGGTTTTTTTCTCTCAGAAGGAAGCGGTAGTCCTCTCCACTTAGGCGATTTTCCAGAGCCATACGGGGCCACAACATCATTCGCTGAACTGGACAGTCTGTTGGATTGAGTATCCATTCTTCTCCACCAAATTCCTTTACCTCTGCTAGAACATAACATTTTGTTTTGTCAAGATGAAGTCTGTTTATAAGAGAGTCAATCACCTCAGCAGCTGTGGAATTTTTTCTGGCAGGAATTGGACAGTAGATTGTCCCTTCTGAGATGGTCCCGGGATATATACGTAATGTATGTTCATTATCCTCAAAGCGTCGTCTTCCTCCATCATTTACATTCATATTGGATCTTGTCCCATCAGCATGAATAGTACATGTTCAAGACTGTCCACACCATTTTCGTGGCAAAAGAACTGTAACATAAAATATGTGAAATACTTAGAAGTCATATGACATTATCACTGCTTTCTGATGCTCAAGGAAGTCTTAATAATTGTGTTGATTACATCTTGCAGAACATAAAGTCCTAAATCTCAGTATGGAAAGTTTTTTTTTAAGATCTACTTGGCTTTATTAAATCATTCATGAATTGGGCAGCATCCCATCTAGCAACCAGAAGGGTGCTCGGGAGGAACAGTCTTGAAATGGTCTCACTGAGACCACACGTTATTTTATTACCCAAAGGTAGGCACTTTCTAAAACAGTAACTTGTCAAAAATTGTTTCAATGTTTTATTATATTAATAATTCAAATCCAAGGAGTACAAATAAAAATTATTTTATCTTCTACTATCGCAAATGTTTCTAAGATACCTGAGATTAGAATCAAGCTCTTTCTTTACATCTGAAGAGCCTCTCTGAAGACTAAAATGGACAGAATAATCCCACTAATCTCATCACCCTGCACTGAAAAGCTCTAATGAATAACACAGAAACTGCCATTGATGGAGCAAAACTTTAGGGAAATTAAAACAGCAAGATGACGTCAGAGAGAAATTAAACTATTTTAATTGACCGAGAGATGACGAAAGCCTGCTTGCTGTAGAAGAGATGTGTTTTCAAGGACTTCTACACTCTTGACCCTCCACCTCCCCGAAGGCAAAGAGGCGAAGGGGGCAACGAAAACATCCTGCCCCTGGCTTGCCAAACAAAACTGACAAAAATACACAATTAGATACCATTACAAATTTTATTCAATCTTCCCTTTTCCTTTAATACTACTTTTTTTTATCTAACCCTATTTCATTCCTTACAAGTATTCTGCACATCTTTCCAACCTTCTCATATATCACACCTCTAGAAAAATGAATTCAACTTTTACACCTAAGGAAATAGTGATTTCCTTTAAATGACTCTCCAACTCAAAATGCATTCCTCTTTTCATTTCATCTGTTATTCCATTTCTGTCTATGGAGAGAACATGTCCCACATCCTTTCCAGAACTCATAAAATCTATTTCTTAATATCTCCATCAGTAAGTAGTCCCATCAAAAACCACTTTCATGTGTTACCAATCTCTCTTTTGACATATTTCATCTTTTAACATATAAAGATGCTATGTTATTTTTAAGTACCTTCAGTTACTTCTCTCATACTCCTACATACTTGTAAAAGTCCTCTAATTTAGAAATTCCTTTTTTAATCTTTTTCTTAGGTGATTTTTCAAATGCAGAGAATATTATAGAACATATTAAAAACAGCCACATATCTACCACTCAATTTCCACAAGTTTGAAAATTACTGTAATTGCCCCAGATCATTTATAAATACTATATTAAAGATATAGTTACAGTTCCTTCCTTTGCTCTGCAGAAGCAACCACTATCCTGAGGTTGGTATTATTCACATACATATGTTTATATTTTGAAAACATGTGTGCATCTCCATAAATTATAGATAGTACTGTTTCAGATTTAGAGGTTTAAAAAAATGGTGTCACACAAAATAGTCTGTATCTCACTTTAAATAATGCTTTTTCTATTTATAAATGCTGATACATATAAAGTTCATTAAATTGTCAAATAATAAGCCATTGTATATAGGTTCATTAACTGTAGCAAAGCTACACTCTCGTGGGGGTTGTTGATAATGGGGGAGGCTATGCATGTGTACAGGCAGATGGGATATATGGGAAATCTCTGTGCCTTCTATTCAATTACATTGTCAACCTAAAACTGCTCTAAAAATAAAGTTTTTTAAATCCCATTATATGATTATGCCACAATTTATCACCCTTTCTAGTGAACACTTAGAAAGTTTCCAATATTACACTATTGAAACTATGCTGCCATTCTCATACATGTCTCTTCACGTGCCTTTGACAGAATTTCTCTGGGCTTCATACCTAAAAGCAGAACTACTGGGTTTTAAGCATCTTCAACTTTACTAGATATTAAAAAAAAAATTCTCCAAAATGTATCAACTATTTCACAGCCAGCATAGAAAGAACTCAGGATTCTCTGCCCCCTGACTAGTGAAAGTACTGTCAGACTTGAGTTTCTGCCAACATAATAAGTGTAAAAAGCTCTCTCATTACTTTAGTTTACATTTCCCTCATTACTAGTGTAGAAGGATAATCCTTATCCTACCACTTGCCATTTGGGCTCTGTTGGTTTTCCTTCCATCTTTCCTTTTTTGAGTTGTCTGTTCCTTACTAGTTTGAATGAGTTTTCCATACATCCTGAATATTAGAGACACTTTTCAGTTGCATGTGTGACAAATACCTCCTATCTATTTTGTTTCACTGCCTTTTGTTGTAGAGAAGTTTTTATTTTTAATCGTCAACTCTATTATCTTTTCTTTACAGGTATGATTTGTTTCTTTTTTAATAAACATTAACAATTACAGTCATTTGTTAATTGTACCAGTCATTTTTTCCTAAGTGTTTCATATGGATTATTTAATTTAATCCTCACAATAACTCCAGGGGTTTTTTTATTGTCGTCATCAACATCATCATTTTACAAATGAGAAAACACAGAAAGAAGACGTAATTTGCTCAACATCATAAACAGAATGTGATAAAGTTGAGATTTGAATCATTCAGTCTGACTCTAAAGCCCACTTAATGTGATCTCCTTGTATAGTTTTAAAAAAATCCTTCCTTATCCTAAAAACAAAGTTATTATCCTGTATTTTCTCATAAAAAGTCTATGTTTTACTTTTCTCATTTAGGTCTCTAATCCAGACAGAATTTATTTTCATGTATGCTGTGAGGCAGGGCACTTAATTATTTTCACATCCATTCAGATTAGTAACTAGCTAGACCAGCACCACAATGAAGGATCTAACATTTCCCCACTGATTTATATTAATGTGCCATCTTTGTCATGAAGCAAATTCCACAAAGATATCAATCTATTCTGGTTCTGTATTCTGTTTCACAGAGTCTATATGTCCACTATATAGCTTAATTATTATAGCTATATAATAAAAGTTTTAAAATCTAGAGGGCAAGTTGCCTCTATTTGTTCTTCTTTAATGTTACTTTCACTGTTTACTCTGCCATAACAATTTTAAAAGCAACATGTCAATTATCATGAAATAACTATTTGGCAGTTTGATACTGCATTGGTTTTTTTTTAGATTAATACTGGAAAAATACAGACATCCTACTGACTTCCCATTCATGAACAGAGTGTTATTTTTTTTTAATTAAACTACTTTTCACTTCTGAGGTTTCTGTCATTTTCTTATCTACCTGATCTTTTTTCTCCCTATTTAAATTCCATAATTGTTTTAATTTAAGAAATAGTACTTACTCACTCATCTCTTTGAAAATCCTAAATATACAATTTGATATTTTCCCAGCTAATATTTTAATGTCATCTAGAGTAAACTATTCTTCTGACTGTTAATTTTCTTTTGTATCTTTCTCAGCATTAGATGGCTTAATTTGTTTGAGAATTCAGCTTTACAGGAGCACTTTTTCAAAGAAGAATTTTTGTTCATACATGTACTGAGAACCCACTATTTACTACTTTTTAAAAACACAATTACAGTATCATTAATTGCATCTTCAAAAATTAACAATTTTTAATATTCCTAGTCAGTGTTCGATTTCCCCAGTTATCTCATGAATATTTTTCTTACAGTCAGTCCATTCAAATCAGATCTGTCCTGAAGTAACAGTAAGGCTCTGCTCGGAGCTGGCAGGTTCCTAGCTGTAAAACTGTATTTGTGTCCTCCTAAGTCCCTAGGTACATTGGCTTCATATAAACGGTGGCCTCTGGCACCGGTCAGCTGCAAAGCTACTCCTTCCAGTCAAGGAAGCTGTGCGCTGCAACACTCCAGAAGACGCACTGCAAAACTACCATCTGAGTTCTAAAGGTGTACGATATGACAGCCCTAGCACTACATTCACGGAATATCTTTTTCAACAAAGGAGTCTACTGATCCTAGCCCACGGTTTTCAACAATGAGACCAACTGCAATAGCACATCTCCATTTACCACAAATTAGACAAAACCTCAGCTGCTTTTACCTGCAGGCTCCCAGTCATAGCCCCACTCAGTGCTTTGCATTCTATTCCCTTTCTGAAACATAAAAATGTTTATCTTTTATGAGCTTCCTGTATATCCATTTGGTTTTCTCTTTTTGTTACTTTATCAATTATTGCTTTGTGTTTGGAAAAAAGGGTTACTTCAAAATATCACTCACAAATACATCTTGATACTCTGGTTTCTCTTCAAATTGTATAAATCTTTCACCTTTTACAAATACATCTTGATAGCAAGGCATGAGCATTTATCAGAATCACTTGGGAAACATTTTTAAAATATACATCCCCAGGTCCAATGTTTCTGAGGTTGGGAAATCTAGGAAATTCTGCTGTTGCTCATCCAGAGCACAGTATTTGGGAATCAATGGTCTATTTCTCCACTCCATTACAACTCTTCCCACATAGCAAGCTACTGCCAATGTCCTTTGAAAATGTCATCACTTACCATGGAGTTGCCAAATCCAAGAGCCTCTTCTTAATCCTCATCCTAACACACCACACTATAGCATTTAATTCAAGTGGCTATCTCCTCATTCTTGAAATTGCCCTCATATCACAGTTATTTTTCTTGTTAATATTCCTGGTAGACTTAATCTTACTGATTCACTCTTACAACTCCTTTTCCAATACCTCCCTTTAAAAATAAAAATATTCTCCCAGTTTCTGGGCTCAACCCAGTGTTCTTCTATCTGAATTATTTTACCTAGTCCTTTATCTATAATTATAGTTACCTATTATCTATAGATATTCTGCATTACAATGGCAGAACTGAGTAGTTGTGACAGAGACCATATGGTTCACAAAGCCAAAAAATTTACCATGTATCTTTAAAAGTTTGCCAACCCCCATTCCAGGGTAACTATTAAAAAAACAGGAAAAAAAAAGTATAACTTCCCAACAGAGCAAACAAGTGGAATGATAAAAAATAATCAATTCAAAAACAAAGCAAGAAAGGGGAGGGTTAGAAAGATATAACAAGTGGAAAGCAAACAAAATATTATGTTACTGTATTAAGTGTAATTACTCTGATTAAAAGACAAAGATTGTCAGACCAGGTTTTTAAAATCTATATGCTATTTTCAACAGACACACATCTGTAATAGGAGGAAACAGAATCAGAAAGAAAAAAAAAGAGAAGATATACATATTAATTCTAGCCAAAAGAAAAGTCAGTATAATCCAAAATAACATCACACAAAATAGAAAAAGAAAATTAAGTTAAATATCTATTAGATCCCTTTTACCTCTTACGTACTGTAATTCTAGGTTTAGACCTGAGACAAAAGTCTCTGGATATCACTGGTGACCCTGAAAAGTAGGAAACAGAAAAAGACTATAAATTAAGGAAAATGATAGACTGGCAAGTAAGTAGACTAGCAGGTACTGAGTAAATATTCTATAAATGAAAGAGACGTATGAGTAAAATGTTAGGGGCTTGGGAACACATCTTTAGGGCTATAAACAGAATCAAGCATAGAAGCAGATACTGAAAACTTAAGGAAGGAAAAGACTAACTTATAATCCAAGGTTGTTTGGTAAGCAAGACTAAATGAGATTTAGGTCAAAAGTAGACAAGCCCTGTCCAGTATTGGTCAGTTGGTTGGAGTGTCATCCCACAGACCAAAGTGTCACAAATTCGATTCCCAGTCAAGGCACATACCCAGATTGTGGGTTCAATCCCTGGTCTGGGCAAATATGAGGCTACCAATTGAGTTTCTCTCTCACATTGATGTTTCTTTCTGTCTTCCCCATAACCCTGCTTCCACTCTCTCTAAAAAGTGATGGGGGGAAAAAAAGTCCTCAAATAAAGATTAAAAAGAAAAGTTCAGAGCAAGAAATATAAAGGAAAGAATAAACAAATGGGATCTCATCAAAATAAAAACCTTCTGCACAGCTAAAGAAAACAGCATTAAAATAAAAAGAGAACCAACTATATGGGGAAACATATTTGCCAACGATACCTCAGACAAGGGTTTAATCTCCAAAATATACACAGAACTTACACAACTCCACTCCAAGAAGATAAGCAACCCAATTAAAAAATGGGCAAAGGACTTGGACAGGCATTTCTCCAAGGAGAACATACAGAGGATTCAGAGACACATAAAAAGATGCTCAATATCACTAACCATCAGAGAAATACAAATTAAAAACCACAATGAGATACCACTTTACACTGGTCAGAATGGCCATCATAAACAAAGCAACAAACAACAAGTGTTGGAGAGGTTGTGGAGAAAAGGGGACCCTAGTTCACTGTTGGTGGGATTGCAGACTGGTACAACCACTATGGAAAGCAGTGTGGAATTTCCTCAGAAAACTAAAAGTGGAACTGCCTTTTGACCCAGCAATTCCACTGCCAGGATTATATCCCAAGAACCCTGAAACACCATTCCAAAAGAACCTATGCACCCCAATGTTCATAGCAGCACAATTTACAATAGCCAAGTGTTGGAAGCAACCTAGATGCCCATCAGTAAATGAATGGATCAAAAAACTATGGTACATATACACAATGGAATTCTATGCGGCAGAAAGAAAGAAGGAGCTCCTACCCTTTGCAACAGCATGGATGGAACTGGAAAGCATTATGCTGAGTGAAATAAGCCAGGTGGTAAAAGACAAATACCGTATGATCTCACCTTTAACAGGAACCTAAGCAACAAAACAAAGAAGCAAGCAAAATATAACCAAAGACATTGAAATAGAAAACAGGCTGACAGTAACCAGAGGGGAGAGGGGAGGGAATTTCATCAGGGAAAAAGGGAAGGGATAACAGGAACAAGTATAAAGGACACATGGACAAAAACTAAGGGGGGTGGAAATGGGAGGAAGGTGGGGAGCACTGGGGGGTAGACTGAGATGGGAATAAAAGACAGAAAACTGTACTTGAACAACAATTAAAATAAAATTTAAAAAAGAAGTAGACAGGTAGTACCTTTCACTATCTCTTCTTGTGGAAAAAAATAATGGGTTGAAAAACAGTTTTTCAGGTCAGATGTGACAAGAGTACACATCAGCTGATCATCACTAGATATGATATGAGCCCCCTTTTACATGTAGTATGTCAAAGCCAAAGGTGCAGAGAGAAAAAACATTTTGTAGTATTTCAACTAAAAAAAAGGTGATGGAAGAAATAAGTTACCATATGACACACTGTAGCACAGGTACATGAACAACTATCAATTTAGTCTGCCCAGTAGGTAATCTATAACTTCTGTGTTTTACTTTGAAGAACTATTTCTCATCCCTTGTTGTCTGTATTAAACTCATGCCCCAATTAGGGTAGAAGGGTCATATCAGTTGTGACCCAGGCCTAGTCAATTTATTCCATTCCCCCTAGCAATGGTGGTGCTCACTATACTGGAACATTGCTGCAACTATTAGGAAATTTTTTTCAAGGTGAGCTGCTAATCTAAAAACATGTACATCTGTCACCCCACTCCACACACAGTTTCATTTTCTGAGGTTTTAGTTACCACAGTCAACCACTGTCCAAAACTATTGAACGGAAAATTCAGAAGTAATTTTTAAAAATATATATTTTATTAATTATGCTTTACAGTTGTCCCATTTTCCCCCCTTCATTCCCCTCCACCCTGCACACCCTCTCCCACCCACATTCCCCCACTTTAGTTCATGTCCATGGGTCATAAGTTCTTTAGCTTCTACATTTCCCACACTACTCTTGTTGTCACCCTATTTTCTACCTACCATCTATGCTACTTATTCTCTGTACCTTCTCCCCTCCTCCCACTCCCTTGTTCCTAACCCTCCATGTGATCTCCATTTCTGTGGTTCTGTTCTAGTTGTTTGCTTAGTTTGTTTTTGTTTTTGTTTTAGGTGTGGTTGTTAATAACTGTGAGTTTGCTGTCATTTTACTGTACATGTTTTTTATCTTCTTTTTCTTAGATAAGTCCCGTTAACATTTCATATAATAAGGGCTTGGTGATGATGAACTCCTTGAACTTGACCTTATCTGAGAAGCACTTTATCTGCCC